>CAXHWN010000514.1:0-19000 GCA_964020975.1 Hermodice carunculata
TGGGCAACTCCCTGGGAGGGAGATTCTCCCTGTCTGGTACTCTCCTAGGTTGGAGCCTCTGGGCACGACCAACACACACACACACACACACACACACACACACACACACACACACACACACACACACACACACACACACACATTTATATTTCCTGAAATGCATTCCCTCCATGACCTTGAGAACGTAGGACAAAGTGATGCAAAAAAATATATATATGGTATAGCCTAAAGCTTACCCACTTGACTGGATTAGGGAGATTGCAAATGTTCTGCCATTTCCACAGTGCTCTCCTGAACCAAGGGCACATTCTCGTTTGGTGTCCCATTGGATGGATTGCACCTGCGTGAACGCTATGAACCAATAAAAGACACTGTAACAAAAATACATATCACACTGAGGTTTTAATTATTTTATTCTGACAAATACCTGTCATGTTGACTTTTACACATGAACTAAGAAAAAGCTGCACTGAAAATTCCCATAAATCTATGAACATAACTGAAAAAGTGCTATTCAAAATGTGGTAAGGATAGTTTTTTTACGTTATATCCCTCCAACAAAAGTCTAAAAACATTTCAGCTGCTCTTTTTGATCTTGCTGTCCACTGCCACTTTTACAACTCAGAAGCAGCATTTACCCTTTCCCCTTTGAGTAAAGACTGAGTCAACAGCTTTCCTTGGCATGAGTTGGGCACCGAGCCCCCAACCCATGCCAAGGAAACTGTTGATCTAGGATATGTTATCTTGATAGGTCTCACTTACAATTATCAACTTGTTTTTTCTTTTGGAATTAGGTTACGTGAAAACACCACATACGGAAGAAGACAACATTTAACCACCAGCCGGACTTGACTGGTTTAAAGGGGGAAGGGTTAATATAGGGCCTATATAAACTTGTAAGTACTCTCTTTAAACTTTCTACATGCCTATGAGCACGAGGAAACTGTCCACTACATAAAGTAAGTAAAGAAAATGAAAGATCCATTACAAAAGAGGTTAAATAAAGCTGATCGTAACAAAGACAATAAAATCGATTTACCAGCCGTTTGTAATATTCAACTGCAACGCACACTAGGCCTACATTGACTGAGCTTCTGTTCTGTTTGGCCATTGGTCAGCGTGGACTTTTCCCAATTTGAAAACAAACCCATGTTCACCCAAACCTACTGAAACTTTGGGGTGTTTTAATGCTTTTTTTTCTTTTTGGTACATCATACTCAAACATTAACAAGTAATTGATGTAAATATAAAAGACTGGCATTTACTTTTGCAGCATGTGACTGGCAATGAACAGGCTCCGTGGAAAAGCCTCCTTCACTATTCACACACAAAATTACATCATATAATCCACATTTTAGACCAAACTCACAACATGTCAAACACACACACACACACACACACACACACACACACGGAGAGTTCTTTACCAAGGACAAGTGCCGTCCCTGCTTGTTGTGGTTTCACAGTATTTCCTGCTTATATAAATAACAAGGAACTGGCAGTTTGTCCTAATTTGTATCATCAAGGGCCCTATTAACAAACGCCTGACTTCATCCCGGGGATGGGTGGGTCTGCATCAATCAATTAAACAATCCATTACTAAATTGAACAGATAAAATAATTTTATTTTGAAACAGTTATAATACCACTGCTTATAACTACTTATAATAAAAGTATTTGTGCTGTGTCTGTGCTCAATACACTGGTCTTTGTCTTGAGAGACAACCTGCTTTGAAAGACCACCTTTCCAAGATTATTTACTCAATACTGCATCCAATATTTATACCTCCTATGAGAGACCACCCGTCTTCAGAGACAATACTCTGGTCATCCCTTGGGATGGTCCTTCAAAACACCTTCTACAGTATTAGATTCACAGACCCTGAAATATCCCACAACTGACCTTTTTTGGGTGCCAGTAGTATTCACAAAGTTGTACACATTTTAATTACCATAGTTCCTGATTCAAATTTCTCCGATCAGATCTTTTATTCTAGTCCCAGCATACTCACATTTCCAGACAAAAAAGAATGGCCCAGGTCAACAGCTTTCTCAGCATACATTGGGTCCATTGTGCCAAAAGCATGCTGAGGGAAGCTGCTGAAACACGCTCAACGTTTCAGTACCAAATGAGACTAAAGTCGAACTACTTAATAATGAACTGTTCTGAATTGTAATAAGGATGCTAGATTTATATTCTTTGTAAAGAGACTTTTTATTCAAGTGCCAGCATGCCTGTAGTTGTTGTTGTTATACTTATGATAAAGGGTCTCCTCCATACCCATATATGGACACAATTAAAAGAAGGCACAAAGTGAATATCCACAAAGGTAGAATGACTCTCAGTGGTGGGGCATTTACAAATTGGCAGGATCGTGTATCGCAGATACAATTTGTAACATGACTGTTTGTCACTTCAGATATTTGGCAGATTGTTCTTCAAAAGTTAATGTATTGGATATTTAACAGCGAGCCTGCCACTTGTTGCCTGCAAAGCAGACCAAGTTCCATGCTACTACACTTGGTCTGCCTTTCTTTGACAGGATTTTATTTACAGTAAGGGAAACAAAACTATACTGCGACCCTCCCCCTCAGAATGAGACACCAATCAGGAAGTTCATAATTATCGCCTACACCAGTAACAGCTTCTGGTCCCTAGTGTAGTGAAGCCTGTTACCATAGTAACCATACTCAGCCAATTAGAAACTGAGTCACTTTTCCAACGCTAAAACAGTGACCTTGTCAAAGAAGGACAGACCCCTGCGGAGTAGACAAAATACGCAGCATGGGTCGGCTTTGGAGGCAAGCCACTTCTTGCTTCATAGCAAACAATACTAATCCTTATTGCATGAAAAAGAAAAAAAAAACGCTGCCATCTAGTGACGTCACCGCTTCGTTTTTCACCTGTAGTTACAAGGAATTTTACTGTCCAGGTCAACAGCTTTCCTCACCGTTGGACGCAATGCTTACAAAGCATGCTGAGGAAAGCTGTTGACTCAGTCCAAAATGTGACACTGAGATAATTGAGCAGACAAGTGGTCTTATAATGGAGGTGGTCTCTTCATCAGGTACCAAGGTATCTAGGATCAAAACACACCGACCGGCCACTCCACGGATCTTATCAAGTTTTCAGAGGATTCGAAGCTCACAGTCACAGCGGTAATATAGTCAGACAGGCTGTCCATGTCAGCCACCTGGTCCTGTTGGCACCGCTTGAAGATAGCCTCCAATGACTGGAACACACAAAAACACAGTCACATCGCGTATTTAAATCTTAAAGTGAACGACTGCGTATAGTTGATAAACAGGAACAAAGCTTGATTACGACTGCATATAAGCTTAATTAACAAATACCTACCACGACAACCATAGAAAATCATTTTTCTTTGCATGTCAAACATTATTACCCCAAACTTTATGATCTTTTTCACTCGAAATTTGCAAAGCATATCCATAATAAGTTCATATGTATCCACAGTCTATTATTATGTATTTTATTAAAATACAGAAATATCGCAAAAATGACTTTTTCTTGAACAATTTTCAAACACCAGATATGAAGGTAAAATATGTAACAATGACTTGAAATTGTGAAATCATTTATGTTCAAGATTCAATATAACATTAACTTTCATTTCAAAGGTGATATTTCCCTTTTCTGTACCATATTGAACCTATCGCGCTTCAACAGGTCCAAGCTGGTTGGTGGTGGACTGTTTTTTGCCTGAATTTTTTCAGCACTAATTCTGATGTTAATGGGTTAATAAGAATAAACCGAACAAACGATGTCCAAAAGACCATCAGAATAGTAGGCCCCAAGTCAACAGCTTGGCTGTGGGCCGGTGGGCAGTAAGTGCGAAACCCACACATCGGAAAGCTGTTAACTCAAGTCTGAAGTAGCGAAAAAGGGATACAGTACTGTAAAACATGATCCATGTTCATCAATTCCAAACCCAACAATGACAGCAAAGAGATTCCAGAGTTGCCAAATCATCAACATTCATCTTCCAATACCCATGTGAAAAAACAAATTTCACTCCTGACTTGAGACCCATAAAAGGCAGCTGGTGGTTTTAAACCGGTCCTCTCAACCTTTGAAATATACGTCATTAACTACAGACTATAGTGTTTCCAAAATGTGCAGGCCTAGCCGCCCAAAACACAAATTTTATTCCTTCTGCCAAAAATAAAAAGTGACCCGGTAGGCCTATCACTTTTCAGTTCTCCCGACTTGTCAGTCAGCCAAGTTTGACATGTATGCGTTTAACAGCAATGAGAAAACGACTATAGCCGTGATCAGCACTTTAAAGGTTAACCCATTCCTGGACGGAGAGAACAACTGGCTCGATGACTATCCTTGGCGTTGTATCCAACCCATGCCAAGTAAAGCTAGTGACCCATGGGCCATCATGAAGGGTCTTACATACAAATTTAGCAAACCCCTTTTTTATAATGAGAAATTTCAGTAAAAACTTTGAGGAAGAGGACAATTTACATCTGGGCGCTTTTGGGTTTTTTAAGTGAGACGGGTTAATAATGCCATCAAGTCAATAGCTTTGCTTTGTTCACTCTAAAATGTGCCACTGAAAGTTGTTGACTTAGTCTACTATGGGTAAAACTATACCTTGAAAATTTCACATTGATCAGAATAACAGCTCTCCTGACATTCAATGGAAGAGTTTGTAAAATCTATCTGGAATGCTAACTCCTTCAAACACAAAATTTAATGAGCAGCTAAGTCTTCTCTTACATTCATTTGATGCACATCCAGCAGCTGATTTGGGGGTGACTCAGCCAGCAGTCGTCCATAGCGCATGAGGCCTACCTGAAAATGAAATACATCACATTTGCAGAACACAGAAAATGCAGCACATAAAACTTTCTTTTACTCTTCATGTGTATTATTATTGAATAAAGAGAACCTTTGTGACTGGCATTTTAGATCATAAAATATCATTTATGTAGTATTCAGGAATTCATTTAACATACACAAGCAAAAGAAATCATAATTGCAATGGGATTGACATCAATTTATTCAAGTTAACTGTTCTAGTGCAGGGTTTGGACTAAGTCGTCAGCTTCATAAGTATATTGTATTTTGTTTGTTTCTTTGTTTGTTTATTTGTCCCTCTATCTATCTATCTATCTATCTATCTATCTATCTATCTATCTATCTATCTATCTATCTATCTATCTATCTTTCTATCTGTCCACTTACTTATTTATCTATCTGTCCACTTATTTATTTATCTATCTATCAATCAATATATCTATCTATCTATCTTTCTATCTATCTAATTATCTATGTTTTTATTTATTTATTTATTTATTTATTTATTTATTTATTTATTTATTTATTCAATATCGTTCTGTCTTTACTTATTCTCTATGCGGAATTAGAATCAGGAATCATTGACAAGTCAGATCAGGACGACTTTTGCTGTCATTAGCACACAGAGAGTTATCCCTCTGAGCGGTGGTCACAGGCGTAATCACATGTACCTGAATTGTGATTCCACCTATGAACTCTTCATGTTGAGAACTTTTGTTCGAGTGCCAACATGTCTAATCTAAATTTGGTACATCCAGATTGTGCTGTTGGCACAGTTTAGAATGCGCCCTTTAAGGGATACGGTATATAGGTTTTGAATCAGTCAATGTGAATATTTGCTCAGTAGTTTCTACGACCTTTTCTGCAGCCAGCCTGTTCCTCATAGTGCATGTACTTACATGTGTCATTATAAGCTCAGCGCAAGAGGTGAGTCTATTATTAACAATACATGTACATACATTACCTTAAATGTTAAAAAGAAAGTACCTCTATACTTGTTTTCCTGTAGGGGGCAGCCCCCGTTATAAATAGGAACAAGATGGCTTCAGTCCAAATTTTTTGGTACACCTGACACTTAATATTTTTTGCACAAGTTGACTAGGATATAATAATAATAAAAATAATAATAATGATAAAAATAATAATAATAATAATAATAATAATAATAATAATAATAATAATAATAATAATAATAATAATAATAATAATAATAATAATAATAATAATAATAATTTATTAGGAAAACTTCCTCTTTACAGCGGGGGCACCAACGGAACCGGGGAAATTCCATGATGCGTCCAAGATATACACAAATAATCAGGCATCCTTATTACCAATCAAATAATCTTCGTATGTTCAAATAAGTATAGTAACTATAATAGTACAAGTAATAATTTATGTCCTCCGCACCAAAACTAGAGATAAACCACTCATTGGGACAAAACTCTAGAAAGCGTAAGGACATGTACATTATACACGTTTCATATACAATGCAGAACATATGGCCTCCAGCTTCATTATTAAAAAAAAGAAATCAGGTATAGATACATTGGAGCAGGTCTATTTACAAGAGGTATATGTAGAACAATGATACAATCTGTCATTCCGAGAAGTCATTAAGTGACTGTCCCCTGTAATGCCAAGCCTCAACCAAGAATGTTTTACATGTTTGGTCAAATAATTCACCAATGTCCTATCCAAGATCATATGCGTGCTGGCCAAGGAACCAACATACTTTATTTTTCAGCGAGGAGGCGGAAAAACGCTGCCATGCCTGAACGCAATTCTCATTCAGAAAGTTGACTTCCAAATTTCTATATGCCTGCAACCTGATATCATTTAGTGCTGGGCACATAAATAGAAAACATGATAAATCTTCTCTACTATCTTTACATAAAGGGCATCTTCCGTCTGATAAACCCCATCTTTCCAGATCTTCCCCGACACCCAGACACACAGTGCGGGCCAAAAATTTTAATCGTGCACCGGCAAAGTTATTTACATTAAAAAGATAACTTTCACCGAAAGAGGACCGTTTAAACATTTTATACCATCTTAGAGACTTTTTCAAGTCTATTTCTATTTCATATATAGGAATATGAATGTTTGGGTTTCTTAAAATTAATTAAATCGTAATACCATGCGTTCCTGGTGCTTTGCCTTCCAGTAATTTATTAATGGCCTTATCAGCTTCTTTGGCTGTGAACTTCCCATTCATATTCCCAGGGCTGATTAGTAAGGCAAGGTCCCCCCCCCCCCAAAAAAAAAAAAAAAATTCACGAGAAGAAAAAAAAAGAAACAAAATCACGAGGAGGAAAAGATTGCAGTACACCCTCACATGTGTATCATCAAATTTAACCTCCACATTTAATAATTATTATAAGTACTTCATCCATCCGCTACCAGATATATATAAAGTAACATTGTGTGCTATGGCACAACGTGTTGAACGAAAAAGAAAGGTAGAATTATTTGTACATTCATCAATTACACAAAAGAGTTGAATACCATTCCACAATTTCTTCAAAATCATGGCAGCATGACCATTTGAACAATTTTGTGGAAACCCAAACAAGGTACTTTCCCACTAGGTTTGAAACGAATCTGGTAAGTGGTTTTGGAGAAGTCTAAATCGTAAATTACCATTAATTTCCATCCCCATTTATGCATAATGCAGTGATCAATAGCATTAGTATATGCATTAACCAATAAGTACCAAAATTGAAAAACATCATTAAAAATCGGGGATTTAAAGCAACGCCACCTTGTGTACCACTTAGTTTACACTTCTACGGGGAACATTTCCACCAAGTCTTAGCATAATCTGAGGGACGGTTTTCGGAGAAGTCGAAAATGGCGAAAACACACTTTTTAAATAAAAAATATATGCAAATCACCGTCCGTTAGTCCGGCACCTGACTATCTTGTCTATAGTTTTTTGTTTGTTTGTTTGTTTTTGTTTTGGCTTGATTTATTACTACTTGGTCACACAAAATCAGAAAATGCCGGGTGACATCTTGTCACCCTTCAGCATTACAAAATATTGATGGTTGTTCATTTATTCCCAGCTCTCACCCACATATTTTCTTTTCTTCACCACACACTAACAATAAATTTCAAAATAATCATTCAAATTATAATTGGATAACCGCTTACCTCCAAATAGATAGCACAAAACAAAAACCAAAAAATGTGTTCCATTCTGTGACCTTGAAGTGAGCTTGACCTTCACATGACTTTCACCTGTTAATTTTTCTATTAGTTTGACACTAATTTGTTTTTTCCTGTTTATGCACATGTGGCATAGATGTAAAACAATTCGTACATGTAGTATTATCCTGGAAATTCTCTTTGACCTTAATCTTGGTCATGACCGTGATAGGCCTTCAGTCTTCAAAAGTTTGTCTCCAGGCACTTATGAATTTTAGTTATATGGCAAATCGTGTTTTATTTTGTTTACAGGTGGAAAGGCAGTGGCTGACAAATAATTTTTATTTTTCCTACAGGTAAGCAGTTGCAGTAGCCGATGAAGCAATCAGTAATGTAAACATGCAGCATATAGATTTACAGTACTGTCCAACTACTTTTTGCCCTCCGCACATAAAGTGCCGGAGAGTATTGTCACCTCCTGGGTTGTCCGTTTATCCATCCGTCCGTCTTGTCAATGTTACCACGATATCTCCAAAAATATTCACCGCAGATGTACCAAATTTTTGTCACCGAAGGACCTTATAATGGACCAAGTTCCTGTGGAATAGCTTTCTTGGCTTCGTCTGGTTTTTTTTTTTTTTTAAACTCTTCATGAAACTTTTAATGTATTTATTTGAAGGCCGTCTGAGTGGCGTCAACCCTGACGACGTTACCGCGATATCTAAAAAAATGTTGACTGCAACATTACCAAATTTTTTGTCAGAAATGCATCTTATGATGGATCAAGTTCCTATTTAAAATCAGCTATATCTGATAAGTTTCAAACTTTGTATGAACCTTTTGATGTACTTATTTGAAGGCTGTCTGTATGGCGTCAACCGTGACACCGTTACCGCGATATATCCAAAATTATTGACCACAGCTCTGCCACACTTTTTCAGAGATGTAGCTTGTGAAGGAATAGGTTCCTATTTAAAACCAGCCTCCTTTTTGTATTTTATGAACCTTTTTATGAAACTCTAAAGTATTTGTATTCAAGGCCATCTGAGTGGTGCACAGGGGGAGGACGATACCATAATATCTCAACATGGATGCAATGCATCTTCACCATTTTTTTTTCAGAGATGCACGTTATAGTGGACCACATTCCTATTGAAAACCGGCTTCCTCTTATTATTTTTGAACTTGTTATTAAACTTTCGAAGTATTTATTTGATGGCCATTGAGTGATGCACAGTACAGTGGTCTCTGTCGCCAGAACTTGCCGCAAGAACACATCCAAAATTGCTCTTTCATTTTATAGACAAAAATATGGAAATTGTATGCAAAGTATTCTACTGCGAAGTCTAAAAAAAATGCAGAAGTGAGGAAAAAAGTGTGTGGGCGCCGAGGGTAATCCTTTCTCTCAACGCTTTTTTTTTCAATGAGCTTGGCTTGAATTAATTTTTGCTTGCAGATACGCAGGTAGCATGTGAACCCTACATGTAGAAATGAGAAAGACTGATCCCAAATTTTTCTGCAATTTACCTTTATATATATATATATATATATATATATATATATATATATATATATATATATATATATATATATATATATATATATATATATTGAATTTTACACCAAAAAAGTATTTTCAAATATCGATATGTGTAGATGTGTATATGGACTTTAGAACTTAATGTGAGCACACCTTAGTCTCTACGAAAATATTCTGTGACAATCCTAAAATGGCTTTGTTAAATAATTGGAGTTGATCCTAAATAACATCCTTAATTTTTCAGTGTATATTGTGATTTTAATTTTACTTAATGGTAGAAAAGATAACATTTTTCTGTTTAAGTTTGATGAAATCCGTTTACGTCCGTCCGTCAAACTTTTTCACATTTTCTACTTCTAAACACCTATTGCAGGGAATTTTTTATTTTGAAGATGGATGTTTCTTAGGTGGTTCTGTGCCAAGTTTGAGAAAGAAATAACGATGCAATTTTTTTTTTAATTTTTGGATGAATACCTTTTATATATTTAATTTAAAAAATAAATTTCTCCTCTAAAATTGCTAAGCGAATTGCTTTGATATTTCGCACAGATTCATATGAGGTTATGTAGTTCACAGTTTGAACATCATGTGGCGCTGCGTGTTTTCCTATTTTGTATGAATTTTGTGTGCTGAGGCTACTTTTATCTGTATCTCTAGAACGGATTTATAAAATTGTTTGAACTGTTATAATGATATAATCTGATTAAAGATGACGCAAGTTGGCGAAAATAGTCAGAATTTGTTAATTTTGTATGAACCTGTGGGACGTCAGACTTTGAGACAATGTGTCGGTAGCACTACAATTGTGCAGGCATGTGGCAATACAGTGCATGTTTTGTGATGCTGTCATAATGGGTTTGTGGAATGCTCTGATTTTTAAGACAGTTGTGTCGTGGGTGGGTCTGTGCCATCTATGTAAAGATGACGATGATGTATGTTGTTTCTATTTAATTTTGGAGATGGCTGGATCCCAGTTGGTTCTGTACCAAGTTTGCGAAAAAGATGATAACACAATAATCTATTGATATTTACATAATTTTTAAATGTTTTTGCGAAAAAAATAAATAAATACAACAAAAAGAAACCAAAAAAAACCAAACAAACAAACAAAACAAAACAAACAAAACAAAACAAAAAAAAAAAAAAACAAAACAAAAAAAAAAAAAACAAAAAAAAAAAAAAAAAAAAAAAAACAAGGCCCTGAGACTTTTACTCCCTTGGTTTTATTGGCCGACGGGTTTCATTGTTGTCTCTGTGCTTGCGGGAATACGTATATCAGTTTGACATTTAGCGACCTTGACCGAGGTCACCAGGCGGCATGAGATTTGTCCACTTGTGGACAGAATAACTTGTGAGATATGGAGCTACCAACAGGAAACTTATACTGTTGGAGCATCTCATTAGAATCCTGATAGGGTTCGACATTCAGTGATATTGACTTAGTATTAAGGTCACCAGGGGTCATCATCAGTAGCGATATTGTAAAAACTGGTGTATGGAACGCTTTGTTTTAAGGTACATAGATGTGCTCGGGGTAACATTCATCACATGATTTGTATGGATGGCCCAGAGAAACTCTGTATCTTTTGACATTGAATGTTTAGTAGAGTTCGAGCCTTTTCCCTCCTGTCTCCACGAGTCTTATATATTGGCTTATATCTTGTTAAGTGTGGATCTTAGGCCCATGACAACTATTAAACACTTCTACATATGTACATATGATGTTGTTGATATTGATCTTTAGTGACCAGGAAGGCCAAACGGACACAGTGGCTTATATCTTGGTAATTGTGAATCCTAAAAAATACTCATCAGCTGTGAGTTTTAGAAAAGGACTGCTCCTCTAGAAATATTTCAAATCATTTGACAACTTTGAGTATTTTTGGAGACATATTTGGCGCGGACCGGTCAATCATGGAGGTAATGACTAAGGTGCACAAATGCACCAGTAAAAAAATCTAATCACATGACCACCCCATTTTTTTTTTGTTTTTTGTTTTGTTTTGTTTTTTAAGGGGGGTGGGGTGGGGGTTAAGCAGGCAAAATATAAAATTGCTCAAGGATGACAGAATGTCACCCGGCATTTTTCGGATGTATAAACCAAGGCCCCTCAAAATCAGTCAAAAAAAAAAACAAAAAAACTATAGACAATGATTCCAGGTTCAGCCCAAATCTTGCATTTATCTGATGGATTTTGTTAAACAAATACGGGTCTCTGAGTCTCCAAAAGTCTCCCTAAGCAATTTCAAAACAATAATTCAAGCGGTTTTGGAGAAAAAGATATTTTTAAGATTTGGCCAAAAAATAAACAAAAACAAAAAATCAAAAAAAATATTAGACTGTGACTGTTTGAACAAACTGGTTAGAGACCAACCCAAGGTACATTTCCAGCAAGTCTGAGGTGAATCTGGTCAATAGTTTTGGAGAAGAAGTCGAAAGTGTAAATTGTTGACGCTGACAGATGGCAGACAGACGGAAGAAGTCGAAAAATGTGAATTGTGGACGCCGACAGATGGACGACGGATGGTAAACAAATGCCTAGCCACCACATACGCTCAGCTGACTGACAAGCCAACTGAGCTAAGAACTTGCAAAATAAGTTGGGAAGTTTTCTATTTAAACCTGCTCTTAAGATGTTTTGATCAAACGGTGGTGCCTATTGTAACTCGTGTAGCTGAGACATGGGGGTATGAATATAAAAGACACAGAGAGTGTACACATTAAATTATGCAGACATTTGTAAGGTGTACCAGTTTTCACACATAATGCCTCAGTTTTAGGGGAAGACTGCCTTTGTGTATTGTACATATGAAAAAAGGCAAACAATTCTGGTTAAAGTTAAAACACAAGCCAGAAGACCGACCGTATAATATATCGGAGAGCCAGCTGTCTAACATTGAAGAATTTGGAGGAGCATGACAGGAAGACCTGGGCAATTGTTTTGTTAAAATCTGCATTCAGATATGCTTTGATTTCCCACGAAGTTGGGGACCCCAAAATATTTCTCAGTATGTTTATTTCTAGGTTGAAGGACTGTTACTCTGAAGATAATGATTGGGTTAGGAGTATTTACAGGCCAAACAAGCTAAGACAGTATAGAGAATTCAAATCCCTACTAGAACCACAAGAGGTATATACATGTATCTTTATTTTCAAAACAAAATGCTTATTTCTGCTATAGCAAGGCTGAGATGCTGTGGTCATATTTTACATATAAAGTCAGGTCAGAGATCAGGTGTACCTTGCCTGCACGTTTTTGCAGACTCTGTGCCTGTAACAATGGTAATTTTATTGAGGATGAGTTCCATATGGTCTTAATTTGCTCTACTTATGCTGAGTTCAGAACTTAATGGATTCCCAGTTTTATTGGGAAAAGCCCACAAGACTGAAAATTAACTTAAGTACGGTACTTCTGATTACACAAAGTGAGGATGAAATTTATTATTTAGGCCTGTTTGTGTTTTATGCTTTAAACTCAGGGAAACAAGCTAATTGACCAGCGAGTGCTATTAGTTAATGGTGCAATCAGGCTGTTACAAAATAACATTTTCATGTTCATTACGGTTATTTCTCTTATTGAAGGTGCGGCTTGTATTAGAATACATTTTTTTTTTCAAAATTGAAGATGATGAAGTCAGGATGCATCTTCCAATAGACAGTTTTCTCCGCATCATGACCTGATGAGCGCTGACGGGAACTTCATGTGTAGACATACTGAGAACACATAACATGATGTCAAGTAACAATAGAAAGGTTGCATTTTTTACATGCATACTTCTCATTAAGAATGCCACAAACAGAAAAAAAGTCGAAACATGTTTCAACAATATTGTTAAAATGACGTACAATGATCAGCGAGTCATACACATAAAACTCAGGCAGGAATATTGTATTTTGATTACTTTAAATTTGCAGCCTGATGTCAGAGTGTGTCTTCTATAAGGGGTTTGTTGCTGAACAAAATGACGGAGATTTAAACTTTGTAGATGTCACAAAGTCAGGGTGCAGCTTCTTAAACAAATGCGTCTTCTTATAGCGAATTTGCGGTATAGTATTCATGAAAGAAAATACGAACGGGTCTGAGCCCCTCCTAAATAAACCATGGAAATTTTATTTCTTCTCTGTACAATGGGCCTATTGCCTAAAGTAAATGAAGAATATTACAGTCGTCTAATGTCGAGTCTGTCTAGAAATTGCCTTTTTTTTTCAAGCGTAAAATTACCTTTTTAATCAGACTGCTAAAAGAACCTGTGTATGGCATATTTACCATTTCTGCTTGCCTGGCTTATTCTGTGTAATGTGTGGTAATGATGACCCTGCTATTCCTTGCCTGTGATATTGTTATTAGGTGCTCCCATATCCTGTGGTAGAAAAGTATATGCATGTAAAAATCTGATTAAGATTTCTCCATGGAAGAACAATTTACAGGGGCAACTGTTCACAATACTCTTCGCAGAGCCATTTTTATATTGCGAGCAAAGCAGACTGAAGCTCCACGTTATGGATACTCCACCAGGGTCTGTCCTTGGGTAACAAGGTAACTGTTTAAGCTTTGGAAAAGTGATTCACTTTTTAATTAGCCAAGTGTGATCACCATGGTAATAGGCTGCAGTACACTAGAGACCAGAGGCTGCCACTGGCCAAGGATTATGATCAACTTCGGGATTCATGGCTCAGTCAAGGGGAAGGGCCACAGTACAGTAGTATGTGCCGTACTATAAATAAAACCCTGTCAAGGAAGACTAGACCAGGTGTACTAGAGGCAACACAGTAGCTGGTCTGCTTTGGAGGCAAATATTTATTAGGCAATTCTCAAAACTTGAAATTAACTCATATCCTATTGTGACATATGGCAAATATGCTTATATTATGCTGAATCCACTCATTTTTACGGTTGTTTTATTTTTACAATAATCCTAGTAGACAATGTATGTGAAACTGCCAATTACAGAACATTGCAAGCATTTTCATAGACCTAGATACGGTAGTTCCAAATAGTCGTTGCCTGAAGTCGCATCACGTTATTACTCTTACCCCCTTGATTTAAAACTGAGCGACCACTGAGACAACAGCTTTCTTTGGTGTGCGTTGCGCAATACATATCCAGTTCACATCATGGGAAGCAGTTGACCAGACACATGTTGTCTGGACAGGTCGTATCTATAATTTGAGGCATGCACCTTAATTCCCCACCACAACTGCATAATATCTGATTTTTTGTAGTAACCATAGTCTCGCTCGCGAGATATGGACCGCTGCCGGGAGTAGGGGAGGGGGGAGAGAGAGAGAGAGGAATACAACTAACATTTTGTTGAAAATATAAGAATATTAAATACAGGCAGATGCAAATTTATTCTTGTAATTAATTAAAGAATCACTAGATAAAAATAACTTTGGTATTTGTAAACTTAAATTTCTCTTGCGAGAAAGGGGCGTGTGTAGCCCTATCTGTGACAGCGATTTGCCCGTGTGTCCTCCAAAATTGATGGGCGCGAGACCCATGCTTCATGGTAGGGAATTAGTTTGCATGCTTCATATTCTAATAAACATTGATTTTCATCACTGTTGAGATTAGTCTTAAACACTGAGGCAGATGACACCTCATCCTCAGCCAGTTTTGGCAGGGTTCAGAAGTGTTTGTGTGTGTGTGGGGGGGGGAGGTATTTATCAACACCACTCTGTTGTTATCGACTCAGGTGCGAGGAAGTCCAGCTCTTCAGCACAAGTGCACAACAGGTTCAACTGAAAGGCACCTTCTCAGATATAATGCTTTGACTACAATAGCTTGACTACATAAATTGGGAGATTTTTTTAGGTTTCCTTGAGGCTGAGATTGAGCACTTCAAAATCATAAACTTAAGAACACACACTAAGGCTCGCTTTAAAAATTGTAAAAAGAAAAAGAAAATTCCTGAGTCTATATTTTCATGCCCCCAAAACGTTTGTCGTTCCTTACACTGGGAGCCCAGAAAATGTCTTAATGGAAAGTTTAAGTGCAAAAAAGGTCTAATTTTGTCTTACCCAATGCTAGTTAGACACAGGAAGATGGCATTCCTATGCTGCTGGACAAGGAGAAAGTGGTGAGAGGGAGTCCAATGGGTTATTAACCATTGCACTTGTAAGGAATCTAAATAGATCAAAATTGCACTTGAGTACATTGTGCAAAAAACAGTACTTGGTGACCAATTTTTTTGTCACCATGACCCAATGATTGTGTGGCCTTGACCTATTTTTCAAGGCCATTCAGCACTTAAAGAGACATTAATTCAAAATCTTTGATAAAGAAGAAGGCAAATGATGCCAAGTATACAAGTATGTATTATGTGGAAGTTTGATACTGCATGGTATATGGATGACTTTGATTATTTTCTCAAGGTCCTCGGAGGAATGCTTTTCAGAAAATGATTGTTTGGTGAGTCATCAGACTATATATCAGCGGAGTTTTTGTTTTTTTTATTTGTTTGTTTGTTTTTTTCTTGTTTGTTTGTTTTTTTTTTGTGTGTGTGTGTGTTTTTTTGTGAACAATACAAAGCAGGATAAGAAGATGTGGGCCGAATATTTCAATAAAGATTACCAAGTTATTTAAAAAAACAAACTTGAAATGGCAGCAATATTACAAAATACACAACAGCTTTCTACAATTAATCAAAATGAATTTTTTCCCTGTTCGGAACATGAAACAAACATCGAGATAAAAGTAAGTGGCAATCACGATGCCTTCATGCTGAGTTACGTCCACATTTGCATAACGAATTATCAACCTTTTCCATAATTTCACTGATTATAATTGAGCTAATGTTATGGTTGAATAGATATGATGTAATACTGGATGTCTTGCTTACAATTGGAAATTTGTTTTAAGGACAGCTAAGACACCAAAAACCCTTGTGTGACCGATTTTGAGATTTTAACGCTTTTTACAAGACGAATGTCCTTTCTATTAGTTGTCAAAATTTCAAGCTTTGAACTAAACTAGAAATATGAGAAAAACGCCAAAAACCACACAGGCATGTGTACATCCGAACGTCCATGTGTCATTCTTTTGGTTTTCAGCGGCCAAACGGAACAATGCCACCCCTCAATTATACTTAACAGCCTGTCACGTGTCTGCAGGTAGCAACGGCCCTTTGCAAAAGGATAGTGGTATCTGGGCTGCAATGCGAAATAAGGCGGCATGCCGAAAATATGTTTGTGGGCAGGGATAAGATGAAAACATTCTAACATATCATAACCTTAGTGGTTTACTTTATAGTTATCTTGCTTGTTTTGCGCTCTAATGGAGGGGGGATTTAAATGTTCATCGTCAGACGATGTCCCTTCAAAGGCCATGCGGCGATGGATTACCCCAGTGGTCCTGCACACCAAAGACAGGCGGGGAAAAAATAGCACTTTAATCAACAATACATAATAATAATATTTTATCGAAACCCAGGGATAAAGAAACAAAAGTACAGATAAACACATCGAAATAAGCATAAATGTGAACAGCAGAGAAAACAGACAAACTAGTACAAAACTCACGTTGGAAAGAGAAATGAAACTCATTGAGAAAATAAATACAAACGAATGACAAGCTTACTAAGTAAAGTATACAGACAAGTCTAACAAGCTAACTACATAAAGTATACACATAGGAGTAAACATAATAAAATACTATCCCTAAAAACAGGATGAAGAGGTAGGAGGCGGAAGACCAAACCTGCCATCCGTGCAGTGACCATGAGCGGCCGTAGGCCGCCCCGCCGAAGCAAGGCAAGACAGCTTTCGTTGCCAGGCTTGAGGTCACGGGGCCCAAAGGGCCGCCTCCATGATGTCACTCTTTGAAACCAGATTGTCGCCGTCGCAGTTTGACAGATCGCTGAATAATGTTTTCCGTACTTCAACAGCTCTTCTATACGTGTGATTGGCCAAGCATTGATTGAAAACCTTCCATAATGTTAAGCGACGATGTTCACTACGTTTTGTACAAATGTCAGCTCAATTTGAGCAAATAGTATTGTTTCAGAGGCAAATGATCAACATCACAGACCTTTGAAGCTTGTTTTCTCAGAAAGGATAATAGGACGAGAGCCCCACCTAAGAATGGTTATTCCAAAAAAACGGCTAGGCTTGATTCTGTAATGTCTGAACTGCAAAAACGATTCAACGATTTTCTAAATTTTGCTTCGTTCTTTTTCTATGAAATGAAAGCATGAATATCCTGAAAATCAAAGGGAAAATTGAAACGTCAAACGTTGAGGATGGATAACAGAAAAACGAAACCAAGCATAAAAAATCGCAGGATCTTTTAATGTTGCCAGTATGTCATGATTGAGATGCAAGTGTAATTATGATTTTATCACAAATAATTAGTGACTTATATCGACATTTGTGAGGTGGATGCTTTGCAGTCAGCTTCCAATTGTTTATTCAACAAATAAGATCACAAACACCCAAATACGGGATATGTAAATGTTTTAGAGTATGACGTTTACACACATGCATGATATGTTATCCTAATGCAAATACATTTTGAGTTAGGATTGACTAAAGTGGGATTTATTTTTGGTATCTTACCTGTCCTTAATCTTAGGACTTCTTTCCAGACTACAATGAATTTCTTTGGACAACTATATGTTTATCCTTCCAGCCAATACTTTGGCAACCAGTATTGATCAGATTTTTTTTTTCACAAATATCGATTGCAGTTTGCATGTTTTTCTGGGCATTATCATTGGCTTGTATGACATTATGTTTCATAGTTAATGAATTTAGAAAAAAATATATAATTTTCAATTGAATCACAAATTCATTCTGGATTAGAATCAGTATTTAACATCATATCAGATTTGTTGGTGAACTGAACAGAATTGATATCATTTTTTTTGTTGTGATTTTTTTAAAAAAATATTTTATGATAAGAACTACTGATCTTTGTTGAATTTTCACAAACATTTTTTGGTCTAAGCATAGGAGAGCAAGTTTTCGGAAAAATGAAGTAAGTGTTCGACATGTTAAATTTTTTGTTAAATATCTCTGTAATTTTTTCTTCATAAAATATATTGACGTTTCAGAAACAGATCTGCAATCACTATGCTATCTTTCCACACAATTATTGTAAGATATTTTGTTGTGTAGATTAAGATATTTCAGACATAACTATATCTCTTAAAAGTGTTATGTTATGCAAGAAAATAGAACAAAATGCAGATAACTTTTACCTGGTTAAGTTTAACATATTATGGGCCAAAAATACACCAGAGCCTATAAAAGCGAAGCAAATTGTCTAATTGATGGTCTGTAGCATCGAACTGGCCAAAATAAAAGTTTACAAATCCTGCAAAACTGCTGCCATCTGGAGGCAGAATAGTGAACTACTGTTTGCCCCAAGTGGATGATGTCCAAAGTTCCCCAAATTTTGGTCTTCCTGAGTTTTGTGGACCTGCTTTCTTGCCGTGGTAACTTTCCAAAGCATAATCTGGAATGACCCACATTTAAAG
>CAXHWN010000515.1:0-24000 GCA_964020975.1 Hermodice carunculata
GCTAGGGAAAAAAGGACAGTAATATTCTACCTCCTGATTTGCATTACTGTATCATATTCAATGCCGAAAGAAAGGAAAAACCTATCTAACCCAACACACCTTTCCGCTACCTCTTCACTCTTCCATCTTCAAATATGTTTTATGATATTTCTGGTAATATAGGGCTGGCAGCAGTTATATGCATTACAACGAGGAACCACACATGTGCATTTTAGACCTAAATATATCCATCCATAGGCCCAATCTGACCTCTTCACTACAGTACTCTTTAGGCTAATACTTACTTAAGTATACATACAGGGTTAAGCATAATATATATATATATATATATATATATATATATATATATATATATATATATATATATATATATATATATATATATATACTATATATATATTATATATATATATATATTATATATATACATATATATATATATATATATATATATATACATATATGACTGTCTGTGTGTGTGTCTTGCAGTGTTTGAAAGGCTCGTCCTTGAAGTTTCATGTGGTGTTCATAAAAAGATGCACAACTGTAAGATCCACCATTGAACAGAATATTTTGTCTGAATAAATTAAAAAAATTAAAGCATAATACTTCGCTAAACACGGGTTAGAAGTCATATATATATATATATATATATATATATATATATATATATATATATATATATATATGTATATATATATATATATACATATATGACTGTCTGTGTGTGTATCTTGCAGTGTTTGAAAGGCTCGTCCTTGAAGTTTCATGTGGTGTTCATAAAAAGATGCACAACTGTTAGATCCACCACTGAACAGAATATTTTGTCTGAATAAATTAAAAAAATCAAAGCATAATACTTCGCTAAACACGGGTTAGAAGTCATATATATATATATATATATATATATATATATATATATATATATATATATATATATATATATATATATATATATATATATATATATGTATAAATATATATGTGTGTGTGTGTATGTATGTATGTATGTATGTAAGTATGTATATTCACTTTTTGTTGTTTTATACATATCTTATTGCAATTTCCCCATGACTTACTTCAACGTACCCATAACAACGTGATATAGAAATATGAAAAAGGACAGTGCCCTATGTTGACCCCTCTTGCTGAGTGAGAAACAACATGGAGACAGGAAACTACCTGACAAACATTTGATGCATATACAACCAAGGGTTAAAAGTCGGTCATGCAACAAAAACAAATATGAGGGAACGTTCACAGCAGAGGGGTATATTTAAGATAATTGATAAATAGATGACAGTTATATTAATTGCAAGTAAAACTGGAGTTATATCAGCCAATACCGTTTAGAGAAAAACATAAAAAAGTAAAAATGTACTCACAAACCAGCCAAAATTAAGTACACCCCCCCAAAAAAAAACCAAAAAAAAAACAAAAACAAAAAAAACAAAAAACCGAAAAAACAAGCAAACAAACAAACAAGCAAAAACAAAAACGGAAAAAGGGAGCATATTTTGATACAATGGTGTGTAGTTTTGAATGTGCCACAGTTTATAATGGGCAGAAGAAACATAATGCCATGCATCTTTGCTACCTGCTCAGCACTTCCACTTAGGACTCATTATGACACCAGTTAAAAAATGATTTTAGCTGACTTCTGCCTAAAGGTAGGTGGGCGTGTAAAATTGCGGCATATCTGTTTCAGAAAATTGAAGAGTTCCAAAAATTTGAATTTTATTGGAAACAAAATCTATAAGTATTTTGTATTGAAAGACTAATTAGGATGGCGAATTTTTGATATTAACAGGCAGCATATTCCAAAGGCGTACCATTCAGAGAAAGAATTATTAAAAAGCTGAGTTCGGGTTGGAAAATGAAGCAAGTCATTTTTTCGACCAGCATTGTAAGTAGACGTGTCAGGGTTGACAATGTTTGGCATTACAGATTGCAGGTAATTTGCAAGTATTTTTTCAATGATCTTATATATCAGAAATAACTAAGCGTTTTCTCTGCGAGATGCTCAGTCTTATATGCCCTTGCAATATATGCTTTACTTGTTTTACCAATAGCCTAATTAGCAGAATACTTTTCGTAAATTGCCGGTGTATACCATTTCTGAGGCTCCTAAAGATGAAAATAATCGTCTTGTTTAGAGTAATTACCATACACCTGAAATCGTATGATATTTACCAATGTTTCTTGTATAACGGCATCCGAATATACTATGCAAAATCATACCGAGTATTTGTGTGTGCTTCTTTTTTTTCCTATTTTTTTAAACAAACACTTAGTGGCACTTTTTATAATGAGAAGTTTCTTATTAGCGTAACTCCCAAAGGCTTGTGCAACATTCCGGAATCAAACATTTATTTTTAAAGTTATGGTAATGTGTGCACTGTATGTTCGTCTGATTTTTTTTTTGTTTTTTTTTTTTTTTTGTTTTTGGTTTAGGTTTTGCATCACTCGGTGGTAATGTCCGTCTCCCTGGAGAACTTTATGCCTGGTTTGTGATATTTATTGTGCCTATCAATTCGGTGTTAAATCCTTTCATCTACACGATATCACCTATTCTTCAAAAAGGAAGATATAAATGGTAATATGTATACCTCTTCATATTGAGCACAACTATTTGCTGGTATGAGCTCAACTAATTTTCATATGTGCTTGGAGCTGAACATTAGACATTGTCAAACGAACAAACGAAAAAAAAAATACATAATGGTGGTTAATCAATATACACAACATTTCTGTATTCAATTACTTTTGAAGACCTCACATTAAAGTTGTGACTGTATGACTGAATACAGGTATTCCAATTTTGTTGATACATACCACAAACATGTATTTACAGGTTATGTGGATAGGTTTTTTTTTTTTTTAAATGTGAAAAACTGGTTCAAAATGTCGGATGTGTCCTTAAATGAACGTTGAAAGCATTTTTCAGGATACATGTAATACTTCCCATTCCTGCTTTATTGAATGGACAAAGAAAGAAGAAAAAATAGAATATCAGAAACTTGATGGATGGTTATCCAACTAGAAAAGCGTTTAGAAATCGAATTTATTGTTACAAACCAATTTCCACATTAAGAATTTCATTGGGGTAAATTTTAAGAAGTTAAAAGTTTCAAAATGACTATAGGGGAGACTTGTAATCACTGACACTGATACGGCAGATAACGATTTCGGGATTATCAGCAAAAAAAATATTCGGAGTTTTGAAAAATAATGATGGCATAAAGAAAATTTTAGACAAAGGATGAAATTACACATGAATTACACAACAATCAATTGACAATTTGAAAGATAGACATAAAGATGAGATGAACAGAATTTTTAATACCGAAATTTCTGAAGAAGACTCCTCTGTTCAACTTTTGTTCTTGATACCCAAAGTTCCTGGAAGCGTTCAAGTTTCATAGCTGTACAACGTACAACAAAGCAACTAGCAAAGGAAATTATACCGTTTGGCTGTAATAAGGAATCATGTCGGTATATACTGTAATGAAATGTCTATAAACTGTAAAATAAACTGCTTTCAGAGCATAAGTAATTCTTCTGAGCTTGTACCTAACCTGATATTTTAAAGCAATAAATACTAAGTGCTTTGAATTGTCTACACGAATCTACCCATATCTGAAGTCAAAAGTTCTCTTTCAGAATTAATCAGCTGTTTTATTTTTAACATAATGGTAATCCACATAGAAATATTAATTCATATTCAAAGAAAGCATATTGGGTGCATGGTAAATATTCCAAAAGTAGCTTTAAATCTCACATTGGTAAAACTTTGATAGATGTTGCAAAATTTATTTTGGATAATACTTTTGTTCAATATGCAGACATTTTTCTTTCAACACATACGAATCCATTCCAATGAGTAGCACCTGTTCCCCGTTACTTGCTGACTTATATTTAACCTGGCTTGAATTTATGCATTTTGACAAAATTGATAAAAGGACTATCAGAAGACTACAAAATTATCCAACAATGCAAGGCAGATTAATGACATTGCTTCTGGAAACCAGGAAAATTTAAGTAAAATTGCTGAAGAATGTTTTCAAAGATATCCCTTTAGGCGGAACCTATTCAGATGATTTCAGAAATATGGTCCATGGACGTGTATTCGGGTCACTTATCGCAGGTTTTGCATGCATGTACATTATTGTGAATTGTATGCAAATTTCAAAATAACAGCATCATAAAACTTGGCATTGCTTTTTTTATTCCAAAGTATCAAAATTCATGCATGCATTTGTATGTGCAGCTACAGTACATTGTCTTACACACTGTCTTTTTGTGTCATTTATTATTAAGGGTATTTCACATTAGATTTCCATGCACAAGAACGAGTGAAAACTCCTTCAATCAATCCACGAAAACCAGTATGACAAGGACTTTCAACACCCAACAAGGTATGTTATGAAACATAGGACTGACGCAAGTTTGCAAAATAAATTCCGTGTGCACTGACTTTATCATGTGGTGCATTCTGGTAGCCGTGAAAATAATTATAATGCCTGTAATGACTGTAGATTCTAGATATGAAATGAATCTGCCCATACATGTTCATGTTTGTGGGAGTAGAATCTCAACATTGGTGTCATTGCAATTAATTTACTATGATCTCCATATTAATAAAATAAATATATACACAGATACTGTACAGAACAAATAATGTTCACTGCCCAAAGAACCATTTCTTGTCTGTAAATTTTATATTTTTAGATGTGAATAAATGTAATCTTGTAAGTATCAGATAAAATGGCAAATGCAGCAAGATATTTCGCAGTGTATCTTGTCAAAACTAGTCTTTAACATTTCATGCAATATTTTTGTTTAAATTCCAAATTTGAGGCATATATGATCAAAGTATGTTTGTCCCAAGCTACAACGCTGGTGGATGCCTGACTATGCAACATGCACGTAGAAAAGACGAAATATTGCAAGGAATTGTAAATGTACCAATGATCATTTTATGTCTTGTACAGATTGTTGGACGGTGCATTTCCACGCACTTATTACCTATTTGACGCCTAAGTTAAGAAAGCAAGATTTATGGAATATCGACAATCTGAGTACCAGTATTTTGTGGCGGACGTTTCATTGAATTCAAAATGGCGTGAATTTGACTAAAAAAAAAGAGAGAGAAGGAAAATAGACAATGCAGCAGGTTTTGCACTTGTTTATTTATTTCTTTACTTTTTATTTTATTTTAATTTATTTATGACGATTCCCCTACGACGATGAAGCCCTAAATGTTTATCAGAAGTGACAAGAATATGATCATGTATCACACTGTGGTTTCGATTATGTCAAGAAGCTCTGTCCAGTAGTATTGAAAAGGAAATCAGTGAGCATACATACAAAGGAATCCTAACCGAGAAGTTGAAAAAAATCTAACTTCACCGTTGTTACATTTTATGCTGTCATGTTTGGTCTGCCAGATAACACATCTGAACCGAAAACGATATTTTTGATGTAGACCCAACCCATCAATTACAAAAAACAATATCACAATTTGCGAACATTGATGTTTTTTTCTTCAGAAGGATTAAGGATTTTTATAGAAAGGATTGATTGGTTATGGGCAGTTTTGGATTAAAATACAGAGGCGCACCTGGGCCCATCTGGTCGTAAACTAATTTTAAGAAGACGTAAACAGTTATCATAGCACCATATACTTTATTGGCACCTGTCTAAGCGCAAAGGCAACATTATCTATACAATTGGTAAAGCCCACCTTTCATTATTGTGCAGAGGAGTTATTTATCGTTTATGGGGTACATAGATTCTTTTTTTCCTCCAACAGAATTTTGATGAGCTTTTCTTCTTGTATTTACAGAGGCAAACGTACATCGAAATTTGTTTATAGTGAATAACACGCATGGCACATTGACACTGCATGAATATGTGAAGCTGAGACATTTATCAACTAAAAATGTTGCCTTCATTATGAGAAATATATGCGTATCCATGGTGAAACTAGAACAAGTAGACTTCTATCCATTGATATGTGATGAAAATATCCTGCTGCTGTATGATACCAAGGTAAGTGATGTGGTTATGGTGTGGTTACTAAAGGTAAGCAGAACTATGGAAAAGAAATGTAAAGGAACTTCACCTACAATGCTCGGATTGAAAGGGCTAGGATTGGCAATCATGGTCTCCTAAATTGTCGTTTAGAACCTGGAACCGATGTGCTAAATTAATTCATTATTCTTATGGAAAAAGAGAATAAATATTCGCTCATATTTGTGAACGTTGTTTAAGATATAAATGGAAATAAGTATTCATGAATTTCATTTGGTTGATTGCCAGGACATACCTTCTCACGGGTATTTCTCCCAAGGGAAAGAGGGTTAACATTTATAAATGAGCTTCTACTAGTCATTGCGGTCAGCACACCGTGTGTCAATAAAATACTCTACGTTGCAGTATGTGCCACATAAGGCTTCGTACGACAATTAGAGGATCCATAAGGTCGACAGATTGTCAGGAGTTTTTACTACGGGGTCAAGTGGTACTTTTTTAGAGGTCCAATGTTTAAAAAAATAAACTAGAACACATACATTTGAAAGAAAAATGAAGCAAAGTGTGTCCTTCTGAAACAGTAAAAATGGCAAAATAAAGCAAAAAAAGCAGATATCACCACATTTCAAGGCAGAAGTCGTATTTTTATACGCAATGTAGCAAATGCCTGATAATTTGCACCCACTTACAATTATCCCCATCCAGCCAGGACCAGAATGAAGCCAAAGATGCAAACAGGAAAGGCCAGGATGATACCCTTTGGCCAATTGTGCACTTAGTGATAAGCTCTTTAGTAAAAAATATACTGTGTACTAAAATGCTGAGAAGCATGCAAATTTAATTAATCAGTTTCCAGTCTAATTACTCATTAATGAATCCATATCATTGGCTTTCTCATTGCATTCTCGTAGGTTGTTTGTGGCATAACTTACAGAAAGTATTTAAAATTATAAAGCCTAGGTCACATAGTTTGCTTCCCTAGGCCCAATCTGGTTGCTAAATCGTAAATATTCTAAACAAAGCTAATCACTAAGACATTTCTTACTCGTGCAAAGTAATTCTACTCTAAATGCGGCAATTTCAACTATGAAATATGCACAATTCTCCTAAAACGAATGAAATGTGATAAATATTGACAGCTTGGCTAATTGAGACAATGCTTTAAAACGGTTTGGTGTAAGATTCTGTCAAATGAAACAAAACTATCTGTTGGACACAAAAGCACCCTACTAATGTGACCTTTAGGAAACATCACTATGGTCTTTATGGTTGCAATATTAATGGCTTTTGAGTATTTGACTGTTCATTGTCTGTTGCCTGTTGGTGGTCGGCTTACCTTGATATACCTTCCGTAAACCCATTGTTCTTCCCACAAATTAATCATAACATCTTTTGAAAGACCTGGGTGGGACATACCAGGAGATGCATAATGAAATGTTGATGCACCGCATACTGAGGCGCCTTTTTGACATAAATATCAGACTTCATCTCTTTGGAAAACTGATCAGTTGCACCTAACCCATTTTCTTTTAGGTACCAGGTGACAATATGTGCATAAAAGACTGCGAGTTCCGATGCCATACACTTATATTTTTAACAACCGTATCGAAAAAGCCATTCCATCGAAAAAGAATATGCAAGGGAAAGGAAAATAGATGAGGTGGGGGGGGGGGGACCATGGTAATCCTTACCAGCCAGTGCAGCCACGTTTTCCAGGACCAGAGTCGAGGCAAAGGGTCTGCCATCCACTCTCTCATAGCTGTGGTGGGCCCCTGGTCCTATCTATATTCCCCTACACTCATCACTTGTGCGTTCTGAAAAAAACAAGCTTGCCTCACACACTCTATCCCCACCACTGATGCTCAGGCTTTTCCTTTGGGAGCACCCATAGGATCCCTTTAAGGGCTTCCACCATTCCATTCCCTCCCAATACTATGGAATTCGAACTTAACCTGATGCCTTCTAACTCTATTATTTCATACTGTTTCTCCCACCATCCTACCAGGTAGTCCTGTACACTTTCATTACCTTTCCTGCTTCCAAGGAAGCCACCTTTCAACCATAAAACCCATGCTACCCATCCCTCTTTGTCTGAACACCGAACCTCTTCTAAACCCTTGTAATTGGAATTTTCCCTGTGCCACTCTCTGAAGAAAAGCATACCGGCACTAAGTGAAGGTTAAACAGAAACTCACTGAATGTACAAAGTACGGGAAGGATCAAATCCGTGCCAAATTCTTGTCTCCTCTGTCATCAAAATGTGAGATATTATGCCACCACTGGATCTGCGGCCATTTTCTATTTAAATAAACGAGTATAATGCTATTTTGATCTATATAATACTGTTACAAAAATTTAACATTTATGGGTTTGTTTTGTCGCCCTCTTGCCAGTGTTGGGTCTAATAGGATTTTTAAAGGCATACCGCTTCCCTAAGACACTCAAACTGGCAAGAAGATTTGATCCCACAGGTCTTAAGCAGTTTCATGTAAATGTCAGGTATGTCGTATTATATACCCTGAACAGAAATAATAGGCATATGATTGTAATTTGCCAATGATCTCATTGCAACATGGTAGAAACTTGATGCTCAACTCATCAAGTTACAAGATGAACCCTCAGGAATTGAACAAAAAAGACATAATAATTCAAACAGTTTGCATCCAAATACTACACTCACCGACAACAGCTGTTTGGAAATAACACAACCAATTTATTTTTCATCATACCCATAAACGAGGACAGACGAGATCCTCCTAAAATTACACCTAACGAAAATCGTAATACCTAAAGCAATGCAACCAAATCCTTTTAAATGATAACTTGTTTAAAAAAGGTACTTTTTTTTTAACTTTTAAGCACACCTTTGGTCTTACATGAATTTTGCCATTTTTGAAGATAGGTATCATCGACCACTTAGAATATTTACAGCTTAATAGGACCAAATAATAATTTTGCTTTTAATAGGCATTAAAATCAGCACCAACTCAGGCAGAATCTTCTGTGCAGCATAATGTTGGGGAGAACGCTGCATAATGACATTTTTCATGAAAATTTCAAACAAAGCCCATCAGATGAAAGGCGCAATGTCAACAGCTAATTTTTGGAAATGTTCAGTCGCTAGATGTCAAATCATACTAACGTAGCTGTCAATTTAGCATGCATTAAAGGGGAAATTGCTAAACAACAAAGATGGCTGAAACACTGTCTGAGGGAGTTTGACTGATACGTTAACGGATGCTATTGATGATTTTACCTTGTTTGGACAGGGAAGGTGGTACAATTATTTTTGTGTAAGCCACGATGCTGGAATAGTCTGTCCAGATTCCATTGAGGCTCGAATTTTATACAAACAGTAAGCACCCTGAACTCGCTCATTAGAAATAGAGATGAGCATGAAGATAAAACAGTTTAGATGCTCCTAAATCTGATTAGGTGACAGGCCAGTATGTAATTAAGGATGTGCATTACACAAGATATACCAGTAATAGCATCAGACTGACTATTGCGAACAGAGTTGTATTCATTTTTCATAGGGCTTAACAAACACCCACAACATAATGGCACGGGTAGTATCCATAAAAATCAGTTTCTCAGGTTAAGCACTGTGAGCAAATTCTAATTTAAAAAGATGGCTTTGGTGACTGAAGAAAGACAGAGTCTGGCCCGCAGTGTTCAGCAATGAAGTTTGTTAATCTTTCTGTATAACAAGCTCATATATTTATTTTGCAGGGTCCAGTGCCAGCATTTTGCCATGCATCACTGACCACTTCAGTCAACAATGGAACTGGTGAGAGTGTGTTGTCCCTCGGTAGGCTGCTGGCCATGATGCTTCGTGTTGTGCGGCACCAGAAAGACAAATGCCGTCTACAACCTACATCTGACTTGGTCCACAAATCAGTTTGAATTTCAATATTACAACACTTTATTAATCAGGGTGTATGCAATTAATTAACGAAATAGGTAGCGTAAAATTAAAATCTGTTGATCTTTATGTCGATTTACTATGTACTCCAGATATATATATATATATATATATATAATATATATATATATATATATATATATATATATATCCCCTCCGTGACTATTCAAGCTGAAAGTGTCTGTACATCTGCAAATATTATGTTCAGTAATGGCGAAGCCTGTGTAATTTTGTAAGAAAATAAATGTGTTCCTAGAAGATCCAGCATTTTCCCAGGATTTGATCAATGCTTAAATTAGGTTGAGTAATAGGGCAAAATACAATTTACATTTATATTAATCATTTGCTCATTGGTCCCTGATTCCAACAAATATGACGCCAGGGTAAGAATCAGTCACACAGCTTAATTTGTGTTCTGTAATGAATATAATGTGATGAAATTTGTGTCCTAAGGGGTTAGGCCTAATTGTTTTGGAAACACTAATGTCTGTGGTCAATTAATAATATTTCAAAAGTTGAAAAGACCAGTATAAAAACCACCGTGTGCATTTCATGGGTGACTGCTCATCTTAAGTCATGGGTAGAATTAGTTTCGTCATTTTTGGTATTGGAAGATGAACATTGGTGATTTGGTAGTACTTAAACCTCCTTGTTTTCATTGATGCTTGACATTTATGACTGTAAGTGATTTTTTTTTTAAACATATTAATAACATTTGTGGCTCTCCAATATTTCTGTGACCCAGCCTTTGTACCTCCAGAAACAAAATAGCATGTGCAAAAAACCAACAAGTTTAAACCATTTACCTCAATTTGTACAGATACTATATGTAGTTGCATGATCAAAAACTGCAAATGTCATAATGTATGTGTCACTGTATAAAGCTAGCAGTAAAATTCTTATTTTATGTTTCTTATTTGATACAGCCAATGTCGAACGACTTGCTCTACAACAACTATAATGATTTATAAATTTACTTGTTCTCTTCGATGAGTTTTCTGAAGTAGATTAAGTTGCTTGCATGTACATATCAGTAAAAATCGGATAAACTTCAAGTAAATATTTTGTATTTTTGCCAGAATAAGTCAGATTTTACAATATGCAACATAAAATTTCACAAAAAAGGAGCTGGACCATTGGCCTTCACAGTAGGGTTTGTGACAAGCAAGTCTGCTTATACGTGTGTAGCGTGGATTAAAGTAAGAAGTTGGAATGTCAATAAAAGGAAAGAAGAAGATTCAAGATTCTAAACATGAAAAGTACTCACTTTTTAATGTTTAATATGCTATGGCATTGCTGCAATAGCAAGTAAGTCTGCAATGCGCATGCACAAAATCTGTCTACGCTTATCACAAAGAAACGAAACTGGACATTTCTCTCCAGTGATAATATATACAAAGAAAGGGCTGAATACAAATCTGGACAGTATACAGGATTGCGGAAAAAAAATTGATACACCACTAAGCACATTCTCTCTGTGTTTTCCATGGTACAAGTAGAGTCAAGTTCCCTTTGTTAAAATATTAATAACACAAAAAGATACTCAACAACTCTCTGCAGCTTTCTGATGTTTGGTGAGTGTATCTGTATATGGTATCTGTGTATGATCAATGTATTTTAGCATGAATCATTTTTTCTTCAGGTTTTATCAGTTGAACATACCGGGATATGTCCCAATCATCTATCATAACTGTATTTTGAAACATGGCATTGCATGTATCAGTTAGATAAAATATATGGAAGATGAGCCCCCCCCCCCCCGAAAAAAAAACCAGGATTGTTTGATTGGACAAATTAGTTCAAATGTGATCATGCCGCTTGAAAAGCTGTATAATTACCAGCACAATAAAGATCAAAACGCATTATGTGCTGCTCATACTTCCTTGGTGCTGCCAATTATCTGTCACATAGTCACATTGACTGTATTGATAACTTGATCAAGATAGACAGGGTTTGTGACAAGCAAGTCTGCTTATACGTGTGTAGCGTGGATTAAAGTAAGAAGTTGGAATGTCAATAAAAGGAAAGAAGAAGATTCAAGATTCTAAACATGAAAAGTACTCACTTTTTAATGTTTAATATGCTATGGCATTGCTGCAATAGCAAGTAAGTCTGCAATGCGCATGCACAAAAACGTTGGAATGGCCTGTAGAACTCTACAGATATTGTTTTTTGTGGTGTGAGATTATAGGCAATATGTGCGGAGATTACGTTTGTGGGGCAGTGGAATAAATGTGACAGATGCATTGCATCGTCAAATGCAGAGTTCACTAGGCCATGCTAGACCAAGCGTCCGTCCGCTGTAATGGGGGAATGGATGTATTATTTTAGAACTACACAGACCAGCATTTACATCCACATACGGGCCGTAAAGAGCTTCAGAAGAACCCACCTAGATCACTACACAAACCTGAACTGTTGCAGTTCCGCTGCTGACCGATAGATGATTATATACAAACGTACTACTGCTGACGTATGGAAAATTATTTATGCCGCTAATTATTCTATATTACTTTCTGTGCATATGTGTTAGAGATTATGATCATTTTAGAGATAAATAGTGACATATTCTTACGCTTGTGTGCATTAAGTAACACCCTTGCAAGTTGCAATGTTATACAGGGAACTGTGGAGACATGGTTTCAGCACATCCTAAACTCGGAATATAAGCTCTTGAGGTCGAAAAAATAAGGCTTGTGATGTGTGTATTGATTACCTTTTGCTTGGATTGTGTACAGAGTATATGACATTATCTGAAAGTGCGCCATCATAAGTAGCTATTAACTTCAATGTACAGAGTTTGAATATTCAAAATGTTAATTACAAATTCCTTTCAAACGTAAAGCATGGTAATCTTGATGTGGTAGATAAACTAACTAACGGTTGGGAGTGGACTCCCCAATTTAACCAAACATGTCAAAGTTAAATAACAAAATGACTTTATTTTGTCTATTTTGGCTCTGCCATGCACCAGTCACATATAATGGCATATTTAAAACCAGTGCTATGATTTTCAAGTTTTGATTAGATCTATTCCGAATATCACTTTAAAATATACTCAAAGAGATAGTATATACATTTTTTGTACAAGATAAACACACATAAAGAAATACATGAGGGAAAGAAGAACAGTGGTAGCGGGTTTCAAATAAGACGACAAGATTGGCATATGGTTTATGAAAAGCACGGCTGTTGCCATCTTAACACATACTACTAATAAACAAAAGACCTTGAACCAGATGCAGATTTTCTTTGAATGTCTATAGGCCATCTCTCGAATTCCATGGTATCTAAATGTTTGCCCCATCTGATGTCGTAACTTGAAAGCAATGTCCAACTGAATCAATATAATCGGGAAAAAAACTAGCAAAATACTATCAATAGCAGTCAATGGGTCATGTTAACTTTTGCCTTTTGATAACGGACAATGGGTATCTGCTCTAAAAAAGCCGTTTTACGTGTATCTATTACTAAAACTGTCTTTCGGATTTTAATCCACTGAAAACAAATTTACTGTAAAATATTTCTGGAACAAAAACGTGTCAGAGATGTTGCAGTAAATGATGATGTGCTTTCTTAGATATGTATCAAAAGTGAAGTCTCGCAAACTTCAGCGATTTAAAAAAAAAAGAATCGTTCTTCAATGTATGTATCACAATCGGTATCAAGCAGATACAGTGATAAAAACCTCCTGGCATCTTTTAGCACACACCTGTGTTGAGATTACATTATCATTCATTTGGTCATTTTATGTTGAATATTATCTGAGAAATATCTATATGTCAAAAAACTAAATTTTTACAGAATATGCAAGTGTGTAGGCAATGTTTTTTCCTCAATCTTGACTTCCATCTTTAGTGCAGGCATGTTCTGCAAAACTAACGATAATTTTTAATACTGATTCATCATGTCAGTGATGCATTTCTCTGTGACATTCAGGTTAAGAGTGAGGTCACTTTTTCCAGTTAGGATATTAGCGTAATTCGCATATTAAAGATTTTATATGTTTACACGTGCATGCATAATAGACCACTCATTTCACCTAATTCAGAAGACATTGTTTTCAGGACAGCCAGTTTCACAAAGTAGAACATGTGCCCAAAAGGTTGGTTTAATAGATTAACACTACTGGTGCTGGTGAAAAAAATATGTTGGCTGATGTGCTGGAAGTAATATCTTGGCTAAAAGTTGATGCAAAGCTGTAGACATGCGTCCACCACACTGCCCCTGTGAGTCCTTTCACAATACTTTCTCGAAGAGTACAGTTTGACCCTCAAATGGGTGAATGGAAACATACTGCCTTCTATTTTCATCACACTTAGTTTTATTAACGCCAGTTGCTATCTTCTTTAGCATGCGGTGGTTTTTTTCCAAGATACTTTGCATTATTAGTCATGTCAACTGGTTGTCATTCAGATCTCATGCAACATAACTGCCATATTAAAAGTTTTTACGACATAAACTTTGGTCTTTTACTTGTAAAGGTTGTTTTTTAATATGCGCTTCTTCTAACCTTTTATTTCTAAAGGAAAGTGTTGATTTTCTGTGAAACGAAAAAAAGAATTAAAAAATTTTTATTTTAATATTTTGCAATGTGTAAAGCACAAATTTAACAACATTTAGCTACAATTGTCATAAATGTGTTACGCATGTTTTGCCCAGCCAGAAAAAATGTAAGCAAATGTATTCAGTTGATAGAGACTATCTGCATCCTTGTCTTTCAATAAATTGGTTAATTCGGGTATTTGTAGGTTGCTGCATACATTGCTATTGACTACTATGTAGTTGTGCGCATAATGCAGTGCCCATTCATATTTTCTACTCCTTAAAAACTGTGAGGCAGCTTACTTTAAATTTGGCGAGGGTGTATCTTCAGTGGGACTCTATCAGGCCTTTTCGAATTTCCACACTTCAGAGACTTTTTATTTTAAACGCCTTTTTTTCCGGCCATTTTTGATAACGTTATTTTCCGAATGACTTGACCAAGTGCACTGGCATTGAATGGGCACACTAACGAATACCCAATATACTATTTTTTTTAAAGCTGATAACCCTGCCATATTTTTTCTTTTCTGTGAAAATTTATGTTTTCACTATTTTCAACTTCTTTCAAACAATATGCTACATTTTCTTTCCACTGCATAGGAATGTACCCCGGCCATAATCTGCGCATGCTTGGGTGGATCGGAGACCCGTGATTAATACTTAACACAAAGAAAAAAACAAACAAAAAAGAATAAAAAAACTATAAAAAAAAAACAAAAACAAACAAAAAAAACAAAAAAAAAAAAAAAAAAAAAAAAAAAAAAAAAACACCTTTGGGGCTTCTGTTGGGGTTCTTAAATTTGGCCTTTGAGTGACGTTGAGTAGGCCAATACAACATACTTAGTTGCATCTTTTTAATACTGGATCACTTCGTCTATAAAATAATGACTACCACACTGTAAGTCAAGGAGGAGTTTTAAATATTGTAAGCAGTGATGGTGCTCTTACAGCAACGTAACTTCGATAATATTTGAAAGGTGACAGGACCACTATTTTGATGTGCATCTAAGATAGGCTTAGTACAGACTATCACAGTCCTTCAGTTTATATTTTGCTGTATTTTAGAGGGGGGGGGGGGCGTTTTTGGCACAATCAAACATAATTTCGATACAAAAATGTTTTAGTTCTTTAAGACTGCCTGCATAATTGCTTCAGAATTCATAGAGATACACTAGAGTAAGAATAATGCAGTGTATTGATTTGATCCTTTATAAAGGTCACCCATCGAATTATAATGTTCACCATACAGCTTGGAAACCTGGGAGTTAGGTTTTTGATGCTGGTGGTCATATATGTAGGTTAGATATACAGAGTGCATGAGTAGCCTTTCCTCTATTCGCCAGATCACAGCAGTTCTTTCATTCATGTCCCTGCTCACCTCATGACTTGGAAATTATTCGCATTGTGACATTTTTGAAGTACGAATCTGATTGTTCAGCCTCAGTTTTGAATATTGAGTTTGACCTTAATAGTGTTCATTTCGGTTTTCAAAAAGATACAGGATCCCTTTATATTTTCAGTGCAAATTCACAAAATACAAAATTTGGTGTAGATTATCCACATGGTATTGTCAGCTAACACTTCCCAACATTTCTTTGCAGTTACATCTTCTGCTTGTTCCATACACAGAATCCCGAATACCAAACAAAAAAGATGTATCGATATACTTGAATATCATTGCGCACACTGAATGCTCAATCTCCGCATTTAAGTTCCATAAATGATAGACCAAAACTGCAAATATTGAAGCTCAAACCTTCTTTCCTCCATTATGGTAGCGATTGTTGTATCATAAAAAAGCATAATCACAACTTTATAAAAGACAATGCACATTGGTATATAAGATCATTGGAAACGGCAGAGAAAATAACAACAGAATGTTTCAAAACAAAACCACAAACAACAAAATTGTGAATTATCTTCCGCATAATCCCTTTTTAAGGTAGCGGCGGGGATTGAGCTATAACGGCAAAATCGTGACCCGACAGAAAATGAGTTTTTTCCATTTCCGTAAAGTTTGGCACTTTAACTTTCTTGTCACCAAACATGATTACTACAAAAGCAAAATTTATGTGTTAAAAAAGGGAAAAAACATGACCATGTTTTAGCCGGCTGCAGCATGAGCACGTCTGTTTACAAATGTATGCTAATTAGTCCGCCAAAGTTTGGATAGCAGTCGGCTGCTTTCCACAATCCAGGACCGTAGCAACGACAAGCGACCAACTGTGACATTTTGAGGTGCGCTCCTACCAATTCTTGTATAAACTGCTTGACAAGATTAGGACAGATTAATGGGTTTGTTGTGGTGACCAAATGGCCAAGTAGATGATTAAATCGATGGGCTCATGTTTTCCTTCTCGGTGTGATAAAAAAAAATTAAAAAGTAAGGGACGATAAAAGGTGACGATTGTCAAAACGGCACCTGGCGATGGACGTGAGCCTCAGTGTGTTTTCAATGAAGGCGATTTCAACCTATGCGTAAATCGCTACTAAGAATCATGGCATTGTATACATCATAAAGGCTTACAACCCTTTCTACAGTCTTGCCCTATCCAAGACCAATTTGCTTTTAATGTTTACTGCCAAAAAATACGCGTGACGATCGAGGAATCCTAACACTGGACCACTTGGCTATAAATATGCCGCAAACTATAAAAGCGGGGATTCGATTCAGCGTAAATAATTATATCTGCCTTCAATAATTATATGTCCGTTTACCTGAATGTGAAACGGTGAATAGCATTAAATGTTAACCTTGAAGTAAATTTATATGAAGCACACGCCTCCACTAAAACTGGTATCGTCTGTAGCGCTGTCCCATTTTGTGGAACTGGAAGACTGGCACATTGCACGTGCACGGACTTGCCCACTTCATACGGGGGTGTTTCGAAGTACACTGAGCGAGGGGACAGAAAAAAAGCTTTAAAAATTTGACCATCAGGGGGATAAAATAATCAGATTACTGTGAAATGACTGCGAAAAGCGACTCTGCACTCTGCTTTTAGCTGGTTGATCGGTCACATAAAAGTATTTTGTCTCACTGTGCGCGGCATGTTCCGATACCACTCGCCCGCACCCACCCATCAGGAAGTTTCGGTTTTGTGTCTCGATCAGTTTATTGCAGTTCAAGGGTGAGCCAACTATCATTCAGTGGGCTAGTTATCTCCATAAAATATGTTACATGAGTGGCAAGGTTTCGAATGGCAACACGCGAGAAAAACGTGGCCAAGTGAATGGCACTCTTTATCACAAGGAAGGCGCTAATATGTGGAGGAACCAATGAAAGAGGCTTGGCGTATTCTATTGTGCTCCCGGCAAGAACAAAAACAACAAAACAAAACAAAAAAAAAACAAAAAAAAAAAAGCGCACAAGCCAACCACGAAGAACACACTGCCTCACGATGCCCATCCCTTTCTCAATTTTGTAGGAATTGGAAACTTTCTTGACTGCCAGACAGACTCGCTCTGTGTAATTGTTAAATTGCACTTGAACTGCATGTCGCCAGGCAAGCAAACACAGTCCGTCTTAGCAGGCAAGAAAGTTTTACCCTTGCGCACGAAGGGTAGCGTCATCACCTTACATCTGAGCGTGGTCTGGTGCATTATAACTAATATTGATCTATGTAACCGTCAGGGTCTGATCAAAGACTACTTCAGCAAATCAATGGATTAGGTTTTTCAATCTAGCAATACAGTTTCATCACCAATACAACGTTGAAACTAATTGATTCTCAACACATATGAGACATTCGCTTTTTTTTTTTTTTTTTTTTTTGTTTTTTTTTTTTTTTTTTTGTTTTGTTTTTTGTTTTGTTTCTTCTTTGAAGTATAATTTATCCTGGGAGTGTTTGTTTATCAGTAACAGGACTATTGTCTTAAATGTTACGTCACGATCATTCATGTTGACCGCCAATCTAGCATTTATAAGCTACATTGAAGTCGGTGACTGTGCTGAAGTCCGATTTACCCTCGGACTCAGTCCTATCCATATTCCTGGTCGTCAACACTTTTTTTCACATTGTCATCCATCTGCTTCCTTTTCTTCCGTGATCGTGGCATGTCGATTTTTCCAACTTTCTTTTCGGTAAGGTCGCAAGTAGTCCAAGACACTGAATGGCGAATGTCCCATCCATGCCGTTAATAAAGCCATGTTGTTCTTTGATCCAAGGTGATGAGAAGTGAGTGAGCAACTCCTGCCTACCGGGCTCCTTCTGAGTAGAGCAAGCTGTGAAACTGCAACCCGTTTGTTCAAGCGGCGCCATATGCAAACAATGTTGCTAGGGTCAAGGTGATGGCACCTTCGGGTCACGTGGCTAATCCGCTTTCCAATCCCCCTTTGAAGCTGTCCCATTCACGTGGAAACCCGAGTGACAAGCTTTCAAGTGTGGCTGCATTTGATGTCATTCGGGTAAAAAACTGCTTTTTTAAGCCAATAAACATCATTGTATGTTGGAAACTACACATCAAAGATGTTGATTGACATTTCTTCGAAGTACTGGGACCAAAACGGGCCGAATTTGGTAAGCTGTATTGTCATTATGGCCAACAATGTGCGAAAAAAGGGCCTCAAATCTTTCAACGGCGATTTCTCGGAATGAAATTTTCTGCTTATGAATCAATTTTGTGGACAGCGTCAATAAAAAGCTAATCGATCGATCTGCTTCAAATAATCGTCTTTTGAAAGATAAATATATTATCTGGGAATCGTTTTTTTTGTTTTTCCGTCAGATGTCCCCTTCCAAGACTTTTGTAGCCCACAAAATGAAGTAACTGCTGAAGTTTAAAATGATGATCAAAGAATTCGATAATTCTGTTATTATGTATTTTATTTGTAAACAAAAAATACGGTTCCTGCATATTGGTCTATACTTTAATTTTACATAGGTAATACACTTTTGCATCGATTATTTTTAAAGAAATGCTGACAAAATGTCAAATCTGATACCCTCTTGTAAACGGGCGTATAAAACCCTTGAAAATTATCGTATCGATATGAATCTTCTTTCTAACAAATCTAGATGTCTGAACAATTAATAAAATGTATGGTTTTGTGGATGAAATGTGAAACATAGTTCATCTATGCAACGTCAAAGTCGCGGGACCGCTGCGCGAGGCTCAATCCCCGCCGCTACCTTAAAATGAAAATTTGACATTTCGTTAGCTAGAAAAGTTGACTGGTTTACATCCAGTGATTTGGGGCTAAAACCAGGGTTGATGACATCCTCTGATGAATTTCCATATGTGTATTTATGATAATAAATCTGATAAGAGAGGCAATTGATACCAGTAGTGCATGCTGTAAGCCCTGTGTGTATCTGTATCAGAAAGTCGTTCCCTCAGTCGGATAGCCATGGCCGGCAAGGGTTCTTGTTTACTTGTGTAGTCGAGAATTAGAAATACTAAAATAATTCCGATAAACAGCTACCAAGTGAAATGCCTTTTAATGTCTTCGGCCTGTTTCACTACCTCCTTTCTGTTTTTATGAGAGTGTACTGTTTTTCCAAATGTGCAAGAAGAAGAAGAAGAGAAACAAAATTGGATAATTTGTGACAAATGTGGAATTGTAGTACTTGTAGCATCTATTCACATACATTTTGCTTATTACCATGACTTTTTTCCACAGGATTTCCTGTTTTTTTTATTTCCCAAATTCCGACTGAAATTCGCTGAAACTAATAGCACAGTCTCAATTAGCGAATCTCGCCTTGCATTAAGTATATGTTTTGGATTGAATAGCTGGGAAAGGATGAATTCGCTTTTCCCGACCTGGTTCTACACAAACTTCTCACAATGGCTGAGCTGCACATAGGAATAAATCGATTTCACCTTTGTATAATTGCAGCGATATGACCTGCTAAATCTCACTATGAAGTCGCCATAACTCTTTAAGATCTTTGTTTGCTCATGTTGCACGATATCATGCATAAATTGTTTTGGTTGTATTGTGATAGCCTTTAAATTCGTGTTGGCTGAATAAGAAACTGTTTTCCGTTCATTATTGCTCGGATCCTTACTCGCCTGTCTTGCAAAAATTTTATTTGTTTGAATGAATCCGGGTCTTGCCTTCTTTCAATTTTATATCGATTTGATATTGGCGTGATATCAGTTTTTCACATAGAACAACTTGATCATGAATTTATGAATATCATTCATCTACCAATGTTATCAATATATGGTGAGATTTTTACTCACTTCAAAATCCAAAAAGAACATGGGCGGAAATTAATTAAAAACAGGGCCTTCCTGTGTAATTGTGTTCCATTTGTACATGTTGAATGTCATTCAGATTTAACATTTGAAATGCTTCTCATCTATGCATTTTAATATTTGTGACTCTCATTCCTTCATCATGTCCTTTCAGTACACAATATTCAGTTATTCATGGATACAAATTGGTATGGCATCAGTACAGATTGACTATTTATAGTTTTTTTTCTCCATGGGAGTGCATATATATATATATATATATATACATATTTATGGCAACTCCTCCCACCCAACCTCACCCTCCACCCTCAGCCCTTCCAAATAAAGTAATCGTTGCATCTATACTTGTATTTAAACACAAAAATGCTATTTCGGTGGGGGCTTGGCTTTCTGGTTTTCTTTTCAACAACTATAGTAGCAATATAAATTACAGATCTGCCATTACAGGAGCTAAATTGATTGCAAATTGTCAAAATAACCCCAAATGGGTTCCTGGCCCTCGAATTAGCCAGTTACGACTACTCACACATATTTTTGTTGTGGCAAAGCCTATAATTTACATACTACTTGGTGCTTATTAACATCATTCATTCAAAGATGTGTGCACTATTAATGATATTCTGTCTGCGATGTATTGTAAACGTTAAGTCACCCAACCCTAAAAGTTGTAGGAATTGTTGTAGGGTTATACACATTTCTAGGTCTCACATGTTCAGAGTGATGCATTGTGCCTGAAAACACAAAATATGCAGCGGCCCTCTTGGTTTTGAATGTTAAATAAGCCACAGATTGTCAAATATCATCTTAACGGATTTCTGGCCCTCGAATTAGCCAAATGGGACTGTTCCCACATTTCCTTCTGTTCTCTTGTTACCAAGTTATGTATTTCCCATTTTCACATGTTACTTGGCATGGTATATGCCAATTAAATCAGTCAGAAGGAAACAGTCAAAGTGCCTCTTTGTATTTGTTTTTCTTTTTTTACCACAGGAATACATGTGCCAAGTGGGACTTTGTACTATAAACTGCACTATCTCAGAGAGTCTACTATAACGTAAGCAATTGAACATGATTATTAGAGGCCACCCAAAGGTATATCCGCGTAAAGTGTGAAGATCTGGCCAAGGAGATTTCAAGAAGTAGAAGTGTAATGTGGACAGACAATCAAAGGATCGCCATATACTTAAGACACGTATCCAATTGATTTGATAGAGACAAGATATGATAGTCACAAGTAAGCTGGAAGTAACTGTCACAGACAAATTATATGTATTAAAGGTTATAGTTTACGGGGAGGCTACAGTAAAAATTAATAAGCAAGCTCTTGTGTTTCTAGTGTTTCTACAAATGATCAATAAATACCTATTTCTAAGTATCGTATAGTTGTCATAAACAAACCTCATTGAGCGAAACGAAAGCATTTTTCCACAGTCATCGAGAATCTGCCTCCGACAGAAGGCTATAACTAGCCTAGATATATGTGAAAGATGTTAATTCAAAAAAAAAAAAAATGATAGGTTTGTTGAAGCTCCTAATACCAGTGCAATGATACTGTGCTGTGGAGTGCATTTCTGTGACACATCATAATTTGGGGTATCGCAGAGAGCTTTAAAACGCATATACTGAGGACAGTGCCCTGTGCCGGAATCTTTGATCAGAAGGAGAGCAGATTGAATTGGAAACGTAAATTCAGACCTAAAAACGTGCATGAGCAATTCGAAACTCTAAAAGATTCACTACAGATGGATCCAACGAAGAATCAAAACGGTTGAATAAAACTTCAGAGTGAAAAACAAAAGAATATTGATCACTTAATCTGCAAAACACCAAGCAAATTAATAAAAGCAAAAGCTAATATTTGACCTTTTATGTGCAAAAAGGAACCCTCTAGCTGTATGTCTCTAAAGAACCCAAATTATTGTAGCTGCCTGTACAGCAGGGTGCTTAGCAATCACTTACTTTAACTTACTTTATCAGCATCTGGCACAACCTTTTTGGAACTAAGACCCATAGGCTTTTCCAGCATTCTGAGAGGCCATAAGTCATAAGAGAAGTCACAGAGACTTTCAGAGCAGAGCATTTGTTGTTACATACCCGAAAAGCTGTGGCATGTTCACCCGAGTGAAAAGACAGTCTGGGAATTAGACTGAAACTTCAGGGTATGTTTGTGTCAAATGATGAAAATTAAGGATGAAGAAATTAAAAAAACGAACACTACACATCATCTATGAATGTCCCTGGCAGGACTTGTTGGAACTGGTTGTGCCATATTTGGTTCATAAACAAAAAAATCCAAAATTTCGACCCACACCCTAATGTCAATACGGTTAATACTGTAATTTTTCAACTGCAACAAGGTATAGGATACCATACAGATATTCACATGAATGATTTGTTGAGTGACCTCTTGCCCTAAAAGTGACGAGTAGTCCTGCGATACATGCATCTTACATGATATATGCATGTATCAAACAATGGAATAAGCCAAACGCTTTAAGGTAGGACATTGAATAGGATTGGTGCATCTCCTCTCCTTTGTATGTCAAATAAACTACAGTTTTACCACATGCCCAGTTTGCAATTAGTTCCTGAGAGTTTCTATTTCGTTGCAAGTCTCTGAGACAAGGTCCAAATGCATTACCAAATATCATTTTGTACACAACATTATGAATAAAAGAAAGGGATAAAAACTTATCTCCAACCAATACACATCCTGCTGGCTTAAAATTAAAATGTGTTAATAATCAATTCTTAAAATATGAAGGGTATTTACTAATAAGTGTAAAGTTATGATATTGCCTCACTAAATTCCGCCCAGAGAAAAAACATTGGTTGTTATCCAATATAAGTGTAGAGACAATGCAACCACAGAGAGCTGCAAATTAGGCAAACGTGCCAAGGGTAGAAACACAGATTCTCCTTAAAAACCATGTAGCCGTATCATGGTCTGTGCTCGCACAGGATCAAGCATAACCAAAAAGACATGTAGACTGTTACAAAATCTAACAGGCATGTTTGATCTAGAAAGACCTCAAACAATCGTTTTTTGTTGTGCACCTTGGCAAGCAACCTTGGACCAAGTCTTCCATTGTTATTTTGGACGATTTGATGCATCAAGTCGCCCAAAAATCAGATGTAGAGTTATTGTTTACTCATGGGGGCCACCACTAAACCCTCACTGTTGTCTTCATAACAGAAAAAAAAGGTTCCAACAAAGCAAAAGCTCTAACACTATTGCACTTTGTACCTGGTACTATGTGTTAATGAATAACATGAAAGGTATGTTA
>CAXHWN010000515.1:24200-44200 GCA_964020975.1 Hermodice carunculata
GAGATCTCTACTCTGGGCAAACAGGTCTTTGCTGATAAATCTGACATGTTGGTAGATGCATAAAGGGACAGCCTGAAGAAAATATATGGGCACTTTTTGGGATGTCTGTCCACATATCAAACACAAATACAAAATGAGATTCCAAATCTCTCATGAGATTTTCATGTGCCAAATATATAAGTGGTGAAATCTGCACGGGAATTTAAAAGTACCCGGCTGCATTATCAGGCATATCAGGCCCAACAGCAAAGCCAACCCAGGCGAGGCAGAGAGGGTTTTAGTCAGAATTGGCGAGGCCCCAGGGGATGATGTTTGGGCTTACACATTATAATCCCCTTTGTAAATATGTTGATTGCAGTTTGAGTTCGTTTGACACATTTTCTACTTTGAACATGTTGAACTGGACATCCTAAAAAAACACACAACCCTGCATCATACTTAAACTTTTCACACATTCTTAAAGCGGTTTCGTAACCTACACACAGCTTTTCTTCCCGAAGCAATATAAAGACACCTGCACAGTTGCACACTGTTATGTTTGTGGTATTTAAGTGACTTTATATTTACCCTGTTTATTTAAGCTTCTAATCTCTGTTCCTTCTATTTTTGTCAGCTGTTTCTAATTTTAATCTTACCAAAAGGTGGCCTTGGCGATAACAGATCATATAATCCTTAGCCACGGTCATCCTAATATCATTTAGTTTAATTACAAGTTCTTCGTTATTGCCTAATTAGCACTTTGTCACTTCACACGTTGTAATTCATGTTATGCATTTCATATCATATCGAATAAACTGTTCTGAGTTCTATGCGTGTGTGTGAGTGTTTGTTGCAGCATAACATTTCAACGAAATAGTAACTTAAGTTTCGAATGTCGTGCTAATTTTAATTTTTGTCTAAAGAACGTTTGACTAAGCTTAAGTACTGTACTATATATATATATATATATATATATATATATATATATATATATATATATATATATATATATATATATATATATATATATATATATATATATATATATGTGTGTGTGTGTGTGTGTGTGTGTCTTTTTGCCCAGAACCACTTCCTAGTAGTCAATATCCTATTCCGCAGTTCAAACTCTTTACTCTCCATAAGCTAACCTGTCCCTGTCTAACCTGTATATATATGGAATTACTATTGTCTATATTGCACACGTTCCTGTAAAATTTTGACATAGGCTGTATCAGCCCAAATAAATTGAAGGGTCTTCAGCGGGTAACTACTCAACATGTTTCGGAGCCTTTTACCCGTACATGTCTTTCTGAGTAGCGGCTCCTTGCCTAAGCTAAATATTCAGCAAAGACAACCCACATAATAATGAATAAATATGAACGTGGCAATTGATGAATTAGCTAAATATGTGAAGTTTTGCTTGTAAATGCAGAGTTTCATATCAAAGAAGAATACCTGTCAAACAAACCATAATTACCAAATTTTCATAGTACAGGTTCAGATAAGAACAATTTGACTTACCCCTGAACCAAAATGTACCCTTTCTAGCTGGACAGCTTTTCCTAGTTAAACCATCCGCCAATGTTTAACTGAAGTGGAAACAAGCTGGGGCATTATATTCAGTCCCAGTGATTGTAAAATAAACAGTTGCAGCTAGACCACCTGTACAAACCAAGGAAAATCCTCACAAGGACTGCAACAATGTACATCCTGTACCAGAGATGTAAAACAAACTCCATGATGACACCTACTCTTCAAACAATTAAGCTTTATTTAACTGCCAACCCTGAGTCAATGTGTCAGCTTAGTGTATCAGGTTTGTGACACTTGACAAAATACTGTCAATTGCAATTTTTTAATAGTGAGTTTATGTGCATTTAGGCATGTCAGAAAAGAATGTAAGTCATTAGCATTTATGCCAAAAACATGCTATCAAAACAATTTTTCTCAATAGGATTTTAAGTACAATTAGGCAAACATGCAACTGTGGTAGGCCGCTTCTTGCTACCTGTAGCCCCTGGCGGTTTACCTAACAGAAAACATGTAAGCCTAAAATGTCTGATAGTGAATATTAAAAGAGAAAGATGCCAAAAGATAAAGTTAAGTATCAAAACAGACAATTCTAAAAGCTGTAGATTATTGCGGCCAAACTTTCTAATAATCTTTGGATGTTAGCAGTAGAATTCAGACCTTGCTGCCACCACGCACCGCTGCAGTTCCAAATGATATTCAGAGACCTTTCGCGGCCAAAATTGCTTTTGCGGGGGTCGGATACGGGGGCTCATTCACTCACCGTGTATTTCCTATGGTTGAGAACATGTATACATAGGGCGATCTCGCCAAAAAACAAACAAACAAACAAACAAACCAACAAACGCAGAACTGAAGGAAATATTACAAAATCTTGGGAGAAAGAGGAATGGGAAAAAAGCAAGCCTCATTCACAGGATTTTGTGTGCAACTAACGCAAAAAAAGTAGCATCAGATCAAGCTGCCGGTCATGAATGTATCAACTTTGCAGACATGTGGAAGGGGTGTGGCGACAAATGGACTGACAAACTTGCCGTTATACCAAAGCTCAGCCTTGTATTTGTAGCAGATTATCTAACCAATGGAGAATTGATAAATGTGAAAGCAAAAGACATCGAAAATTTACCTACACAGAGGGTGTTAGACAGGGCAGATGCGGCATTCAGAGCAGGCAAAGTGAAAAAAAAATTGTGTCTCCTGGTCAGTTGCGTCTTTTTTCTACTCGGTCTTAGCATGGTTCTGCTTTGTAGATAGAACTTGTTACTGTTGTTTAATATGTATCAAAATAGTTACATTGTATCTTGTGATCATAACCCGAGAATTAATTTTGTTTCGTCACTCTATTGACACTTGCAAGACGGCAGTCACCTTGCCAAGGCGAGACTCAGCAGCACAACTTTCGTTTAAAAAGTGCACATGGTTGAGGCTGATTTACTCGTGGATTATTTCTTTGTTTATACCTACTCAGTACCAAAACGGTCCTTTGCCCAAATATGAAAATTTAATTTCTATCAGAATAATGGGAAAGCAGTAAAATGACAAGGAAAGCGTAACAGTTAATGCTAGTAGGCCTGTCCAGGCACAGAGCGCACGTTTGTGTATTTCACACCCCATGGGGCCCAAGCCAGCGGTAGCGCTCATTACCTGATAATGGGATAATGACACCTTGAGGCTGAAACGGCTACCGTGACTTGCTGGTACGCAGTGGGGCAGCAGCTACGTGTTGCCCACTATTGTCCAGGGCCGTAGTCTTGGGGTCCGATTGGTCAGATGGGTCGGACCAACATCTAGGTTCAGTATCACCAAAACTATCTTACATGCCAGAAAGTTGCTGCGGAATTTACAATTTTATTAATTTGGCCTGACCAACTTTAAATGGAAGGCCACAGCACTGTTGTCAGACGATTAACTTGTTTGCCGCAGGGTGACCGCTGAAGAGCAGTTAAGCCTTGGGTATATAAATTTTGACAAGTTTCTTCAGCCAATCTTTTCACTGAAGTAGAGTCGATATCAATGATTGTCGAGCCACTTAATGCAGTATGACCACTTTTAAATATCGCATGATGGTTTTGGCGTTTCGCCAGTCTCTTGCTTTCCCATGAATCATGTCGGTACAAAGTCTACATTGTTGCCATCTTTGGAGGGTTTCCTATTTACAAAATGCTTACTACAAACAACCCAGTTATCGGCGGGTTTCTCTTTTCTGGAGATGGTGTGGATCCACCGGGCGCGTTGAGGCTGCCGAGCCGGTATCCGGTGAAACAACAAAGATTCGCATACCGCCTTCCCTCTTCTATTGCAACACCCAAACACTGCACAGTGATCTTTACCCCCCATATCGCTAAATAAAAAACTAACTAACTATATATATATATATATATATATATATATATATATATATATATATATATACATACATATTTACAACTTTGCAGGCATTAAAAAGTGGTGTCCTCACTATTCATTCACAATGGTGCCACAAGCCTGAACTCCGCAAGGCGAGTTTGCGCGTCTATGCGCATGCGTCGATTGCAGCGCCAGCTTCGGCGGAAAGTACTGAATTCTCCTCTTGCTGAAAGCTTGTTACAAATCTTAAAACGCCAAATTGAAAATCGGACCTTGTTGATTGGTCAGCTACAGTAGTACAAGGAAGCACAAAATTTTGATCACTACATTTTGTCTGCGAAGTAAAACGTCCAAAATAACAGAAGTGAAGGATGCCACATAGTCAATGTATGCTAGCCCATTCCAACAATTACATGAACAACATATCAAGAGATAAACATATTGCTACTTGTACCTTCCCTTTGGAGAATAGTTGATATTGCACAAATGAAGAGGTTCAGCACGGGATGGGTAGGCACAATAAACACCACAAACCAGGCATACACTTCTCCAGGAAGACACGCATTTCCGACAAGTGATGAAAACCCTGAATATAGATCCATGAAAACACACAATTCATAGCAAGTATAAGCATCAGAAAATTATATTATATAACATTGGCAACACAAGCCATTTGAAAAATGAATCATTGTCCCACTTGCCCTCCCCCCCCCCAAAAAAAAATTCCATCTTTTATTTGTGGCATCACTCTTCCTTATTCTCGGTGGCGATAGACCTTAAGTTGATAGAGAACCAGCTCTTTCATTAAGGCACGCTTCATTGATCTTTCGAGGCCATTTCAGGGGTTTTAATTATTGTAGTATGAGCTCCAGAGTATTTACTGTCAGTTTCAGAAACTACTCCCTAATGGCAGCACAATGACTTTATTAAATTAATCACGCTGGAGTATATAAATATGTATGTGTGTATGCGTAAATATGTATGTTTTTATGTGTTTGTATAAATGTTTGTGTTTTTGTGTTTGCATGTATGTACATATGTTTCTGTGTATGTACATATGTGTACGCAGATATCCGTTGGACAGCCCAATAAATAAACTGTATCATCAAGGTCTATACATGAACCGTTTCATTCTAAACCGTAACACACATCTTTGCATTCTTACAATTGGTATACGCCAATAAACACAACCTTCCACCTTTATAAAGTTTGGTGTTCCACAAAACGAATACATCACCATCGAAACACTTTTTACTACATGTAGCCTCTTTACAGAATACACCCTTCCCAAGCCTCATACCGCCGATAAAAATGGTACAATCATTGGGGGATACGTTGACAATGTATTCCATAACAAAATACAACGCCATGATCCAAGGCATTTTGATAAATAGAAAACAGTGGGGGGGGGGGGGGAGAGTTCACTGTATTGAAATAGACCACCAGGTCCAATTTTGGAGGCTGTGAAATGATATAAAACGAGATAACCCAAGAATGTGCATAGCGAATTATGAATGAAGCAGATAATGTATATAGGAAATTACGAGTTAAACAGGTAATGTATATGAAGGTGATTTTTGTAGTTCTGTAGCTAAATGATACTGGCGACCTGTGAATAGATGTACGATTATTGATGTTGATCGGTCACACAGGTCTCTAACAGCAGTTTAATTTATTGTCATTAACATAACTTCGCCCCACAACAACATGTCTAACCTTTCAAATTTGATACATCTAGTCGCTTGCACTCGAGATGAGATCATTTTATGCTTGGGGGCATTTTATTGCATAGCACGTTTTCATAAATGTCATGTTTGGATCTTTTATTGCGGATGGCGATTGTTATTGAACTAGACAGTTTTGAACGAATGTATTTAAAAATGGACTTCCTGTGTTTTTGGAGTACTTTTGGAATCAGTGCTTGTACACGTCTGACCTTACTGTGATACGTGACACCTCTATCCAAAATTGGTTGTTCTGTGTGAACATGGCTTGCATTAATGCTCACAACCATATCTTCAAACACGCCTAAACCTCCCGTGCCTCATTATGACAAAACTTAAGTATCACTCCCCATTTTATGGACATACAATTTTTTTGACCCCTAACTTTTGTGCAAAACGAGCTCAGAAACTTCCAAGCGAGGTTCATTGTTTGTTGCCATAATCAACATCAATATAATTCATTTTATGAAGGCTCTGCTATTGTAAAGATACTATACTATTCATCTCAATTTCGATTTATTTATGTTAGGTAACGTAGTTAATCTACTGAACACTTTAACTTTTATAGTTTATAATTGTATTTTACAAATGGATTCAAAGGACATGTGTGGACACACCAAATTACCCCGTTTTATTGGTGCCCCTGTTGTAACAGGGTAGTTTTCCAAATACATTGTTATTGTTGTTATTATTATTATTATTATTATTATTATTATTATTATTATTATTATTATTATTATTATTATTATTATTATTCTATCTCTAATACTAGCCATAATTGCTTAGTGGACGGCCATGATACCAAGATAGAGCGAACAGGTAAACTTGGTATTATAACGCACATATTTATAGGTGTTGCATCAATGATAATATTTACGGTAAATATTGGATTTTTATCCTTGAACTAAACTCTTTACACAAGCTAAGAAGCATAGAATTAAAAAAACAAATAAACTTAAAGCCAGTCATGTCTGAGGAAATTAATGCTGATTCATGGAGATTCTGGTGGCAAAATAACCAGCGCCAATGACCAAGACGACAAGTCCTTCTTAGGCAGTGTTAGTGTAGGAAAATATTCTTTCGTTGGAAAAAAATTGGTCCTTAATAGAGTGTTTGACATAAAATTCATACTATTTGTTGCTGGAACAATGTGATCATAATGCACCGAAATTTGTCGTGAATTTCAGTGGCATAAGTCCCAGAACTCCGGTTCTGTGGCTAATCACTTAAAAATATTGCTATCAAATAGTTTTCACTGTAATACATAATTGAGCACGTTGTGGCAGAGTTTTCTGTTCTACACGATCAAGTCCAGCAAGCATTTTTTTAAAAGCTACATTTCTGCATGTGATTAAAGTGCATACCCTAATGTGTAGTTCTAAATTGTTACATATCATAACGTCTTTATTTTATTTAATGAACATATCATATTCATCAAATTTAAATTAAAAAGCAAACATGAAGGCTTTATTAGCCCCTGTGTGAAAATTGGGTCATCAGCGGGGAACCAGCGGAAGACCCGTTTCAGTGCCATTTATCCCAAAATATTACATTCATGTAATCTTCGTTATTTTAGTGTTTTACATACTATATACACATGAATGTTATATGAGATAGGACCAAAAGGATGAATAACTGATGATAAGAGATTTTGTGTATCACATACACAAGTATGTGATGGGAGATAGTGAAAATATGATGGATGACTTAGGTCTTTATGTTTCCTTGTACTCGTTTTGCAAGTTGCTTATGCATGGCACACACAAGGGTGTGGTGTCAGATAGTGATAATATGATGGATAACCTACGCCTTTATGGTTCCTTGTACACATTTTGCAATTTCCTTGCATCTATTTATTTAAATTTCTTGAATATATTCTGTTGTCAGCTGTTGAATTTGTGTACAATATACAATCCATTTTCTTGGGAAGAGTCTGGGCTTTGGTAAGAGGTGGATTTGATCATTTCACAAAATCTCGGGACAGCAAATTTTGAACTCGGTGTCAGAAGACCATAACAAGAGGACCTTCAGGCAATATTTAATTGGATTGTGAATAAGCATATTCGTTGCAAGCTTGTAACACATCCTAACGACCTTCAATAAACATACATGTGGTTTTATCTAGACGGAAGAATAATACTGAGTTACACTGTGTTGAGTATTTTGCTTCTAATTACAGATTTCTAATTCAGATCTGCTTTGGGAGACACCTGTGTAAATACTTGACTGGGGTAAACTGGATATTAATATCATCACATGACATAATCTCTAGCTAATTTCTCTGTTACTTCCATGTCCATGAAATTTGGCAATAGGCTTTGTGCTTTTTCGAAGAATTTATTGCGTTCAATCACAAAAACTAGGCATTGTATCAAAATGTGAGGCCTGCCGTCCAGAACTTCAAGATAACACAGTACACAGAAGCGGCAATAGGCAGTTTAGTTATGGCACGGCGTCCAAGTTCTATTCTGTAAGTTGTGAAAGCTCAATCTGTGTCTAGTAATGCACTGAATGTTTGTAACGCTAGGTACAATTTGTATATGATTCTAAGCGAAATTCTCTTCGAAAACTTTTTAAAAACGCAGCTTTTTGTCATCTTCTAGGTGGTGAAGCATAGGTTCAAACTTTTGGATGAATCCGTATACAATTATTCTTTTAATGGTTTTATAAAGGTCAAATCGTCCTCCGCTAGTTGAGAATACCAGAAAGAAATGAGCTTGGCTGCAGAGAGAATCTTCACTACCGTTGTGCCCCAATTTGTTTGTCCTGCATGATACGATTCTAGTAGCATATTGTGTGCTGATTTTAATATATGTTCAGATGGCAGTGTTAAGCTATTCTACCAATATTTAATTAATCTGACCTGCTGTCTGATGAAAAGGGGGAATCTTCCTGTACTCCTTTAAACACCTAGGGTTGTTTTTTTTTTTTTGCTGTGTTACACCCAACATTCTTTTCCGAAAACTTTATACTATGTTTTCAATCACATCACAGGGTCTCACAGAGGTCCACACTTCACAACAATACTTCAGGATAGGAAGAATTTAGGCATCAAATAATTTAAACATGCATGATGGGGTAGACTTGCCCATCAATCCATAATACAATTTTAAGCTGCAGAATATGCCTACTTCGTTTGTTAAGTGGTCTCTAGTATCAATAAGGCACTCATTGAACAATTTTGTGGAGAAAATTCCACTTTGGAGTACCCCATGTGAGCAATTTATACTTTCGCTTAGAATGCCCTGCCATTTTACCTTGTTCTTAGACATACCAAACATATTGCTCAAGACATTTAAATGATTTCCAGATATACCTATTTGTCGAAGTTTATAAAAAAAGAGTACCGTAGTCAACATAATCGAACGCTTTGGTAAAAATCGACAGAGCATACATACAAATGTTTCCCAGGATATTTTTGCTTTTCAGTGAGGCCTACCAGAATAAAAGCATTATCATTTGTTTTCTTGTTCTGACAGAAACCTCATTGGAACACATCATAATATTCAAACATAATGTTCTCCGATATCAGTCACCATTAAGCATCGATTCAAAAAGTTTCCCTAGTGTGGCGAGCATAGTAATTTCCCTGTAATTAGCAGGGTCTGCCTTGTTACCATATTTGTGAAGCGGATTAATTATGCCTTCTGACCACTGAACAGGGAAATTACCACACTGAAGGTTTAAATTGTAAAGACACAGGTGTGGGCAAGTCAGGACAGACTCTACATAATTATTTTAGAAATTCGGCACTTATTCCATTTCTACCTGGTGCTTTATGGGTTTTAGGATTTCTTACATGTGTTTTAAATTCCAATATTCCTCTCATGGACTGTTTAGGATGATGTTACACCCGAGTAACGCTTTCTTCACTGTGAGGTCGTTTGAGTCAACTTTATTGGACCACAATCAGCAAGCAAGTTCAATGTATTAGCTTTATATTTGATACTGATTTATCCTAGACCCTTGATCTTAAGATTACCCATAGGTGTATGTTATCTTCACAACGCCAGTGCCACAGACTACCACTACTAATTGAGTTGTGAAAACGATGAGTGCGCTGACACGGGCATAATAGGCGTGGACTGTTTTTGTTTGTTTGTTTGTTTGTTTGTTTGTTTTTTTTTGTTTTTGTTTTTTTTTTTTTTGTTTTTGTTTTTTTGTGTGGGGTTTTTTTTTGACAGTCTATTTTTACCTAGATTCTAGACTTATTATTTTAAAACATCCAATCTTTATAGTTTTATATCATTACTTTTATTTGCGTGAACGGCAGTATGTAATGCTACTTAGCGCTGCAGCTCTGACTCAGCCCTGACGCTAAAGCACACAACACTTAAGACGAACTGAGCCACTCACACAGCTTTGCCCAGACCCATCTTCTTAGGACAAGATGTCGCTTTTGATTTATGCATTGTTCTTTGGGTATATATAGGAACTAAATACAATATAAACAATACTTTCTAGACAGCCCTGTTTTTGGATATCACTGTAATATTCAACGGTAAAACTACTGTTACACACCTTCACATCGTATTGTGTGTATGGTGTATGTAGCCGTTACAAGGCTGTTTAGCCGTAGCAAAACACTAGCAACAAATCTTGAAAATAACGTTATCTAAACCTGAAAAAGAGACGTAAATTACATGAATCGTCTGGATAGACATCAACAAGTGTATTGTCCTACATAGGAAAGTCATTTCGATTTATTTCACAAGCAGCTACTCATTGCAAGTTTCCTGTCGCTGATTGTATTATTTCTTTTCCAAATATTATTTCAGTGCGTAATGGATAGACATAGGCTTTCATGTTCACAAAGCGTGACATCGACAGATACCCTCTTCTGAAGCTAATCTGAAAGACTTCACGCTATGACCAACAAAATAATCTGTCCTGCGAGAAATGAAGTTGATTCTGCATAAGTTCGGCTAGCTTTTGCGCAACATTATGTGGATTTTTGTACCAATTATGGTAACCAAAAGTACACACAGGTGACTATAAGTACCATGTCTTGTACGTTATTCAAACTAGATATTTAATAAAATCATGAGTCAGTCATTTGCGGGATGCTTAGGGAGCAAGCGCAATTATAGGAAGGCAGCTGAACATGCCATACACGCACTTACGTTCACAACTGAACCCTGCTCAATTTAGATTGTACCAAGTTATCAGTATGTGCGAAGTTTGAAAATGCATTAAAATCCTGAACTAATAGGGTGTCTTACACCAAGCAAGAGCATTCTTTTAGCTGAAAGGATGGGCATATAAAATTGTGTACTATGTTCAGAACATTGTTCACTGTCTCGGATTTGTCGTGTTTCCGGAACGCGAACTAGCTATCTATGCACTGTCATTCTTTTTCGGAGTAGACTACTCTTGACTTATAAAAACTCCATTGTAACCCATGCAGACAATTCCGTAAATCACATTTTGACTTTCATCTGGACGTGAGGTAATGATCTTATTGTATCCAGAGTTATTGTGTAAGTACAAGCATGTTTACACAGTTTTTATACCATGGCAGGTTATATTTTCCTGGTTTGTGGTTTAAGAATGTCAAAACTTGTTTTAATCAAGTTTGGCTTTCAGTTACTGGGCTGTCCTTCACGTGCTGCAAAGTTGGTTCCTTTAAATACTTTGTTGAGTCCGTCATGCATTTCTGGTCTTTTCATGCTGTCCTGTACTATCGGTAATACTACTGGGTTGTTGGGATTGTATGTAGATACCATGATTATATTGTAATTTGTCTTGGGTGGTTTATTTCGTGATGTCTTATGAAGTTTTGCCTGTGGTGGATCAAACTTGCCACGTATTCCACATGAAATTGGTGAATTCAGATTACCCCTTACTGTTAAGAATCCACATGGCTCATTTTAGCGTATTTTCTTGTGTTTCTGGTATTGTGCAAATTTTCGCTTGATTATACGGGATATGTTTCTAACTAGGTCTTGCACGACAAGTGTTAAAAGGAATATATTGAGACGTGTCCGTATCTTTGCAGAATATGTCCAGTGAAATAATTAATTGCTTTTGAACAATTGTCAAGTGTAAAAAAGTAAGTTGGCTTTGACTTTTAGTCATCTCGCAATGGATATTTTTGATAGACTTGGCTTAAAATGTGATGAAATTTATATAATTCTGCCAGTGATTTCGTCCACATTATAAAGCAACCATCTAAATACCGTTTCTAGTTCGTAACGATTGCCAGAGAATCTGTTGATAAAAATTATATCACGGACGTAGCTGTCGACATGTGACAGGTACAGTCTTAAAATTTCTTCCGTCAGTTGACTTAGTTTGCTTGTGTTGCAGACAGGTCCTGCAACAATCGGCCTGACTTTTTTGCCTGTTGGCTTGCTGACTGTTATGTTTTTCTGCATTTGTTCTTCTAGGGTCTTTTTGATGATGTCCGACTTGTGCATGTTCGGTAAACCATAGGTTGCCTACTTTGGGTAGACAGTTTTTTTTTTTTTTTTTTTTTTTTTTACATTAAGAGTGCTTCGGTACTTGTTAATGAATCTTTCAACTTCATATTGGCGTCATGCCCCTTTTAATGGTCACCAAATCCAAATCAAATATATATTTCAACACGTTTTTATTTTCTCAAAGGAATAAACAGTATGCATAATAATGATCGCTCATCCTTTGTTGGCTTCTTTCATTATTAGAGACTTGTCGTTGTGTAGATGTTCCGATGCTTGTGAGTGCTTTCACGTCATGTTATGGTCATTGGAATGTGTGGGTGTTTTATGAAGTGAATCTGCTGTCTGTTCAGAGGTCCATCAATACACTGTTCTAAAATGTTATTTCTACTCTTGAGTGGAGTGGAAGTACTTTTCCTTTGATTATCGATTCGTCATGATCCATTTGTATATCTAAAAAAAAGAACATCTTCCCATCGTAATGTTCGACAAAGTTTTAAAATATCAAAAAGCTGTTTTTCTGTGTCTTTTTTCGGGGTCGGGCTGAACTTTAATCCTTGCTTCTGTATTTTAATTTGTTTATCCGTCAGAAATTTACTGATGAACTAATAAATTTGGGGACCAGTGCCTCATGCGTTATTACCTCCTTTGTTCCTGCTATGTGTGGAAACCTTTAGTTTGTGTTCTCTTTGCATCGTACATCCCCGCTGTTTTGGAAATTATTGTATCTTTTTTTTGTTTGTTTCTTTTTTGTTAAGGTTATTTTTTTGCCTTTGCTTTTGAGACTGATTTGTGTGACACCTGTTTTCTTGATATGGTGAACCCCACCTGATCTTATTTTGGCGAAGTAGTCTCTCCAAAAAAGAGAAACTCCTCTTCGTTGGGTTGGAATAGCTGTGATTCAGGCTGCCGTTTCTTTGGGTCATAATTGGATTCAAATGCGTTAAATCAATTTTATGTTAGCGTGTTCCTGTAAGATTCATCCTTGTATCTAATTCCGCAAACATTTCTGCATGTCTTTCGGTTCAAAGTTCTCTAATTTCAGCATTCGATTCTATGTTTTCAATTGATAAGCTTGTTTTGATTCTTTCTTTCTCCATCTGTATCCTTCGCAACATGTTTTAAGCGAATTTTGTTTGGCAAAATGGGATGTTTGCTCTTGTTCCACTGGATATATAGATGAGCAATTTTGTTTTCCCAGGTAGCTTTATAATATTCTATGTTGCGTTGGCGCATCATATTATTCCAGATCTCGTGCATTTGATCTTTCATCAAACGGATTTCCTTCTCTAAATGTACAGCCGCAATCTCGTTTCTTTATTGTGGCTGTGTGGCGTATGCTACATTGGCGAGAACTTCCTGGGATTTTGGTTTTCACAGAAGACACGTTTTCAAGCTAATTAGTAACATATTAAGATGAATCACTGGCCGCAAAACAAAATTCATTTTTTTCCTCATTTCTCCATGGAACATCATGTAATGATGGTGATTTTCAGAAAGTAATGAGCCCAGCGTGCTAAGTTTATGTATATATATATATATATATATATATATATATATATATATATATATATATATATATATATATATCTGCTGTGTGTGTACGTCCATGTGTTATTGTATGCGCTCAACTACAGGGCATTTTGTATTGGTATATATGTTCTTACGCAAGTAGAATGGTACATGTATGTCTGACTGTTTCGATAAGACACAATTTCCATCTTGCCAGTGAGCTTCCTTTTTATTTATATATTTTTTTTTGCATGGAATAAATTATAATCACTGAAAAATAAATAGGAAACTGATACTCGGATAAATGTTGAACGAACGGGCTAATAGCGATGTGTTCGCTGCATGGTGTCAGATTTTTTTCCCGATTCATATTTTGAAAGAAAGGCCAATCACAATTGAAAGCTTACTGTTCGTGAAATATTGTGGAAAGTGTTATGTGCGAGCATATCCTATAAAGGGATTTTTTTTCCTTTTTTTTTTTTTTGGAGGGGGGGGGGGGTTGGTTGGTGACCTTACGTACATATTGTTATAGCTGAAACCGTACCATATCAGGATAAAATAATGCATGTAAGCTACCAATTAGAGAGCTCAAGAAAGTGGTGGCTCTTCCAAGTCTGATTAAGAAGTGAAGAAGCTTTAGTATGAAATAAACTTAAACAGATAGGTATTTATTATAACTAATGACCTAATGCGGCAGACTCAAATCAAATAGAGGTTATGTTTCTGTTTTCAATATAGAAAACCTTTCTACGAATAGACACAACATTTTGCTGGCATAATCAAATAAATATAACATTTGCAAAAATACATAGCAGAGGAATTACGCTATACTAAAGAGCCAAGTGACCTTGACAGGCATTCACTTGTGCGTGAACTTTGGTGAAAATGAGTGCATGCTTCATAGCTCAAATGTCGAGGTCCCTTGCAGTCCACTTTTTTATTGTCCTTTTCACTTTATCTCCTATAAATCAGTTTTTCTCTAGACCACACGTTTCAGTGCAATTAACACTGCGGGGCCAATACGCATGCACGTGTGAACATATAAAGTCTTCCAATAGGCGAATTAAGCTAATATACTGCCTGGAAACTTGACCTCACTCACCAAATACCACGGAGACTTGCGTCCCTGACATGGTGAATCAGTATACGCACTTGACTGCACGTTTTGCAGATGATGTCTCCCCTAAAGATGGATATGAAGCTTTAGAAAAGATATTTTTTAAACATATGCGAACCCTGTAAAACAAATCAGCTTTTTTCATCTTATAGGTAATTCACGAAAACAAAATTCAATATAAATAACTAAATTAATGATATTGTTATGTCAACACAGGTATCTGCAAAGTAAACTTCAGGATTTTTTTTTATAACTGCATCTGTTCGTTACCAAGGGTGATACACACATTTGATAACGATTCTTTTCGTAAAGATACTAAAGTTGGTGAGACCCTTTATTTTCGACACACACTTAACAAAGAACTGCTTATTTACTACAACATCGCTGACAGATTTTTGTTCTACAGATACTGTACAATAAACTTGTTTTGAGGGAACTAGAGTCAGAAAACACTGATATATATATTATATATAATATATATTATATATAATATATATTATATAAAATATATATTATATAAAATATATATTATATATAATATATATGATATATAATATATATTATATATCATATATATCATATATAATATATATGATATGCATTATATATAATATATATGTGTATGTGTGTGTGTGTGTGTGTTGAAATGGTCACTTAAGAGTAGATACCAATTATTAGTAATCAAGATGCCAAAGTGAACATGATCCATTGCTGTTGAAAGTATTTCGCTATTTTTTTCCAATTGTATTCAACTGCTATATTTTGAAATACGATAGAACACATTTGGTCTACCAAAATATTCCGAATCTCAAAAACAATGAACAGAACTACCCCCAAATCGGCTGGACATCGTCATAATATTACATGCGGTCAACATTCACATCCCATCTAATTCCAAGCAAGGTGTGTAGGAATTCAAAGAAATTTTGCATCTGGTTTAGGTTCGTTTATTCAATATTCCAAAAAAAAGACAAAAAACATTGACATGGGTACTATGTTTTAAGATGGTGTGAAATGTGCTTTCCATTCACTATGTGCCCAAGGACATAAAAATACAGATTTATATATATATATATATATATATATATATATATATATATATATATATATAAATGCCAAAATGAATATTATTTATTCTTGTTTTTTTTTTCTTTAATTGAAATAGGCTCACACTGTCCTTCATCCTCTCGCATATTTCTTTATGTGTATTTATCTTACACAAACAGATATATATATTTTTCTCTTTAACGATACTTAAAAGTGATATTCGGAATAAATATAAATGTGAAATTAAAAATTATAGCAATGTTGTTTAATATCCATTATATGTGAGTGATCCATGGCAGAGCGAAAACAGGGAAAGTCATTTTGTTATATAAATATGACATGTTTGCCATCCATTTGGTTGGGATTCGAGTCCAATTGCAACCTATAGTTAGTTCCTCGAACACCAAGATTACCAGGCATGAAGTTCAGAAGAAAAAAATGTTATTGACATTCTCAATATCCATACTCTGTGCATCGAAATTAATATATACTTATGATGGCCCGCTTAAAGTGATTGTCGTTTACTCTGTATATAAAGGAACACGAAGGGACCTCAAGCAAAACGAGATAAATAAGCACATCGCAAGCCTTATTTTTTTACCCTAACGAACAAACATTCTGAGTTTGGGTTGCACTGAAGCCATGTCTCAACAGTTCCTTCTCTTTAAACAAACATATGTAAGAAAATATCACTATTTACTACTATAATGATTATAATCTCTAAAACACATGCACATAAAACAGTCCAGAATAATTGGAAGTGTATATAATTATTAATGCGTCAGCAGTAGTACGTTTGCAAACGCATTTATGGGTCAGCCACAACAGCCACAGGTTTGGTCTTTGTACTGATATATGTGGATTTGTCTGCTGCTCTATATTGCTCGTATCCGAATGTAAATGCTGGCTTGTGTAATTATAAAATAATAAATCTCTCCCTCCATTAAAATGGAACGACGATTGGTCAAACCTGGCCCAGTGAACTGTACATGTACCTAGGACAGCATCTGTTACGTTGATCATAACAACCGCGAAATAATTCTCCACATTTGTTGCCTTTAATCTCATACAACTTAAAAAAAAAAAAAGAAAAAAAGAAAAAAACAACACTGGTATCTTTAGAGTTCGACAGGCCATCCCAAAGTTTTTGTGCAGGTGCACTGCAGATTATTTGTTTATTGCAGAAATGTCATAGCATATTAAAGAGTTATTAGTAAGGACAGTTCATATTTCGAATTTTGTATTTCTTTCCTTTTTTTCAATTGATATTCCAGCTTTTAACTTTGATGCCACGTGATATACACATACACAGACTTATTTGTCACACAAAACGTTTTTTCTTGATCAAATAATCCACACAATCAGTGTGACTACTTTACACATAATTGTAGCAGCGCCAACGAAGCAGGGACAGGTCATATGGCGCATTGGTCTTTTTTGTACTGGTAACAGGTACATGGTCACTTTTGGAAAGTAATATGTCTTAAATGACAAGCGTCTTTACTTTTTTTCTGTTCTGTCGTTTGTATTTCATCTTGCCCATGGATAGTGTCACTGCTAGATACAATAACAATACGTTTCAAAATACAATTATGGTAGATGATAAATACATTAACGGCTATTCAACTGATAAATTTTGCAGAAAAAAGTATTCATGCCAAAATACATTGCTCACATACAGATACACTCCCTTAACATCATGACGCTGCTGACAGTTGTTGAGTATTTTTTTGGGTGTGTGTGGGTGTACCTGGGTCAGTTATAATATTGTAACGAAAGGAAATCTGACTCTACTTGTACCATGAATAACACAGAGAAAATTTATTTCGTGGTGTATCAATTTGTTCTTTCTGCCATTTTGTATTGTGTTCAGATCTTTGGTCTTATTTGTATGTGTAATCATTGGAAAGTAACGTTTCGTTTCGTATCTATGTGATAAGCATGGGCAACTTTTACACTGCGGAGATCAATGGTCCAGCATCTTTTCTGGTGAAATTTTACGTAAACGTTCTTGTGGGCTGCATATTATAAAATTTGATAAAGTGTGGCGATTATGCGAACATAATAGCTTTAGTCCAAATTAGCTAGTACTGTGAGCTACCGCTGCAACCCAGTGATCGCACCGCCACTCTCTACTTGGCAAATGTCCTTTCTCCGATGCTGAGTAGGTCACTCGATCCTCGGCCGTCTCACGCGGTTATCCCATCGGTTTGTTGTACGTTGTTTTTCTGCAATCGTCCTATTGTTATACGGAAACAACGTGGGCACTGGGTGTTCTGGTGGACTTTTACCCCGAAAAAAACTGTCTTGAACAAATTCTAACAAATTTGCCTGGTGGTTCATAATCTACTGGTCTTTTCACCGTGTTCAGCCACTCCCTTTGTTTCTGTGTTTCTTTGGAGGAAAAACGTGGATAGCTACCCCTTGCATCCAGGGGTTTTTATCCAATGTACCCAGTTTTCTTGTGTCTGGCTTACAGTCAGGAACTTTGCAATTGTAGATTGTCATTGCAGCTTGTAAATACTTCTGTCGTACATTGGATAGTAACGATCAACTTTGCGGTGTAATTTCCCTGTACTTTAACTATGGCGAAATATGGCTGCTATATTGAAACTACCTAACCTGCCGCAAGGTGCACGGGGAAATGACCCTGGCGCTTTAGCGACTACCGACGCTACTAGCTAGTTTGGACATTAGGTATTACTGGAAGTTCATCCGATTTGTTACTGATGTGTACATGCAAGCAATTTAATCTGCCTGGGGCAACGCACTGAAAAGAACGACAAGTAAATTTATATTGTGTTGTGGCTGTCTTAAAGTAAATACAGTACTATGTTTATCAGTTTCTATCTATGGGACTACCACAAAGGATGTCTTTCGACACGGCTATATCAAATACGAAAAATGAAATAAGAATTGTAGTTATAGCTTTATACAGTGACACATAAATTATGACATCAAACCAATCAGTCAACGTTCATACTAAGATGCGTAGCAATGAAAATTTTTGCAGTTTTTGATCACACAACTACACATCTAATCCGTGCAAATTGAAGTATATTGTTATAAATTGTTGGGCCTTTTGCACATAATAGTTTGTTTCCGGAGTTAAAAGGGCTGGGCCACAGAAATATTGGAGAGATTTCTCTACAAATGTTATAAATTAGTTTTAAAAAAAGCTTTACCCATAGTCATAAATTTCAACCAACACTGACAACAAGAAGATTTAAGAGTTATCGGATCACCAACATTCATCTTCCAATACCCAAAAGCAGGAAGAAAATCCACTCCTGACTTCAAAAAAACCTTCACCCTTAAAACGGAACTGGTGGTTTTGAAACGGTCTTCTCAACCTTAGAAGTATTGTTCATTAACCACAGATATTATTTTTTCCAAAGTAATCAGGCACAATCATTTAAAACTCAAATTTCATCAATTACATCATATACAGTAAGGAGCATAAGTTAAGCTGTGTGGATGATTCTTACCATGCGCGATACTTGTTACAATCAGGGAAACATGATGAAACAATTATTAGAAATGAAAATTATATTTTGCCTAACTAATCTAATACATCTAATCATTGGTCTTTTAATTCGAAAATATTGGCCCTTCTAGGAGCCCTTTTTTTTCGTACGAAAATACACAAGCCTTGCCATGATTAAATAAATGCACGTTTATCTTAATTTTTTATAACATTTGAATTTAATGCTATATGCTGCAATAATCAATTTAATATACCCTACTTCGTCAAGTGTTGTAATTATCAAATCCAAACTGATTCATGGTTCTAGTTATATGTAGTTTTTAGAGAGCATTTGTCTCTATGGTGCCGTATAACACGAAGCATCATGGCCAGCAGCCTTCCGAGGGACAAGACACTCTCACCAGTTCCATTGTTGGCTGAAATGGTCAGTGATGCATGGCAGAATGCTGGCACTGGACCCTGCAAAGAAAACAGCTGAGCTTTTCATACAGTAAGATTGAAAAAAAAATCATTGTTGAACACTGCGGGCAATACTCTCTTTTTCTTCAGTCACCAAAGTCACCACTTTACATTTAGAACTTGCTCACAGTGCAATATCTAGGAAATGATTCTTATTAATACTGCGCGCAAGCAAGAATCTTATGGGTGTTTGTTCACCCATATGAAAAATGAATACCTCTCTGTCTGCATTAGTTTTCGACAGTTAGTTGTATATATTTTCCATACAAGCAACTGTTTACAAGTGAGTGTATTCCCAATCCGGTAGTGGACCCCTATGAAAGGTTGACAGTTTTAAACTATGCCAGGATTGTACGACAAAACTTACAGCTGTGAGCAGA
>CAXHWN010000517.1:0-11000 GCA_964020975.1 Hermodice carunculata
ACTTTAAGCCCAGGATTAAGTAGTAAAGGGCCTAAATCACATAGGTTTGAATTTTGGGATTCAGGTTGGGATCGGATCAAATTCTTTGTGAATACAGCCACACAGAATATCCTATTTATCCCTTATTACTATTAAAATATTATGTAATCACCCGTTATCAAACATATTTAGCTCATTACAAGACCTTTCATTATGACGAAGGTATATGAGAATCTATAAAGTTTCTATATAACAATAATGCTTCATATGAAATTTAATTATCACGAGTAACACTTATTGTGTGAACTAGTATTTATGTCACATTATTATCACTAGGAAGCATGGAAGTGGCAGAACATACACTTTTAATAGCTTTTAAAGCTGACTTTGACTGGTTTCAAAACAGTTTGTCCATTCCAGACACTTTCGTGACTGAAACAGCTGGAACATATCTGAAAATGAGAGGTCATATTTGCCCCAGTTAACTGGGTTAGGAAAGTGTCTGAAAAGGACTGGTCTTAACGGAACATGTCAAAGTCAACCAAAAAGCTCATCAAAATATCCTTGAATCTCTGTTTATTACCATCACAAATTACCAAGATAATATTATTTTCAAAATATTATATAACGACCTGTAATACAAATGTTCTCGTAAATACCGGACCTTTCCTTATTAATGTAAAAATTCCACAACAATCGCACCTGCCATTTTGACTGAGATAAAATGTATATGGGAATTATTGAAGCTCAAACAGAACAATGATGCTTGATGTTTAATTCTACCAAGTAACACAGGGTCTGCTTGGGTTTAATGAAAAATCAAACCGTCAGCAAACTAAACATGCACATTTCACCACTGATGTTACATTTTAGGAAAAATATTTGCACTGTTCAGCACAATGAATGCAAGTAGAGATACTGTTATGTACTATAAAATTTTATTATGTTCGATTAACGGTTTTCTACTTTTGTAATCACGAGGGTTAGCCGTGGCATCCGTTGTGAACATATGGAAGCGTGGGCCCGGCTCGGCCACTTGTCATAAATAGCACTAGAAGTAACCAGGCCAATTATAATTATTAACGATTATTGCATTACACATGTAGTATCTTTGCTCTCCCTGTTCAGATTGTCTGCCTTTTATAAAATGCCAGAGACTGCTTTGGCAGTCTTGATGCCTTCTCTGAAGGCAACGAAAGTGAAAATTATGATAACCCCTGTACAGGTGGCATTTTTTATTGAACACTGCTTGCTTTGATTTGGCAGTCTTGATGCCTTCTCTGAAGGCACCGAGAGTGAATATGATGATAGCCCCCGTACAGGTGGCTTTTTTAACCAGGTAGCCCCTCATTGCGAAGTGGTCATTGACGATGATGGGGGCTTTCTGGAGGCTTAAAAGCTGCTGTGCCCGCACAGCAGTGGGGCGGGTTAGTAGGTCTTTATTGTGTCTGGCATGATCCTTTCGCCTGTAAGCAAATAATACAGTACTGTACGACAAGCAGTTTTAATATTTATTGTACATTTAGTGGTGTAATGCACCTTCTTCATGACACCCCTCGTTACAAAGCGGTTTCTGATATAACACGGTGTGCACTATGAGTGTTACTCAAATAAAAAACAAAACAAAAAAAAAACACCCCCCCCCAAAAAAACTTGAAACTATTTCAAGGTCACCTGGGTTTATCTTCATTAAATATCTTGCATCTGATATACTCTGTTTCCTGGCTTAAGAGACCACTCTAATGTGACACAACCTGCCTTGGAAGACGCCCTTTTCAACATACTTTGCTTTGTACTTTTCTTGCTATTTGTACCTCCTATGACAGAGCACCTGTCTCGAGAGACCAGAATTTGGTCATTCCTACAGGTGGTCTTTCAAGACAGGTTTCACTGTATGACGAACTAGATGAGCAATGGCCACAAAACTTTTGAGGTTGATCATCCTTGGAAGATCATATTAAGCAGTTATTTCACTTATGGTGCTTACATGAAGCAAAGAGTAGGTACTTGTATCTGCATCCCTCTGCTGGACCCTCCTCTCTGCAATCAGGGGCTTGAGGCTATTGGTCCAGTTGCCAATGCGCTCCTGCACAGTATGGAGGGTCATCAGGTGTTTCTACAGGAGCTGCTTATCCCCTTTAACCTTTATAGTGCTAATCAGGCTTCTAGTCGTTTTCACATTACCGTTAGACATACAATGGTTAAAAGATTAAAATTCCTCATTATGATAACTTTTATTCAAATACCAGCAAACCTAGTCTAAAGCAAAACGTTGTTTTAGTCAACAGTTTTCCTTGGGACACTTTGCGCACAAACTATCCTGAGATAAGCTGTTGACTCAATCTTAAATCAGCGCTTTAAGGGTTAAGGAAGCCGCAGAACGTTTTGAGGGACAGCAGGTAGTTCTTCATTGTGGATGACCTGCAATTTCTTGGCAGCTATCTCAAGAACAACAAGTTTTTCTTTTATCACGATTGGATATTATACAAATGTTGACGTGGCTGGTGGGTGATATTTGGTCTGTGGCCCACCACCCACGTCAACATTTATTTTCTTACACTGAAAGTCACAGACAAAATTCAGTGGGTTCCACATCGACCACTTCAGCTTAAATGTCTTATTTCAATATCTTCCTTCCATCCCCATATAGTGAAAGTAGGCCTAACTCAGCGTATTCGGCGATCCTTCTACCAGTACGTCGCACTACGCACTCCAAGTAATACAAGTGTCATTGCATTGTGTGTTGCCAAATTAACAGTCGCACGTGCCTAATTAAGTGTATCGAAATATGACGTCACGTCAGCCTCAGTTTCAGCGGGCTGCAATCAGACAAAAAGTTCACTGTTACTAAGAGAGCTCGCGGAGACACATTGAATGTCTCACAGCTTTTAACCAATTAGATTCCTTCTTTTATACTTGAAGTGTAAGAATGTAAGATGGCTGCCGATGGACCCTTGTGAATTTTTTCTTGTTAGGTCTTGACATGGTTGGCATATTGCTCAGACTGATGTTATTTGATGTTTCCACCGTCAATGCTTTGCAGCCTCTCAAGGAATTCCTGCAATATTTTAGGTCAGGTCCATACTCTCAAAGTAGGCAAATATGTTGGTAAGATACAAAGGTAGAATTTTGTCAGCCTGATGGATAACCTTTGCATAAATAACTATTTTTGTGTACTATGCATGAATATAATATGTGACAGATATCAACATGATATTAAAGGAGAATAATGATTACAATTTTTTCCGTGTTATACTGATGGAAAACTGCCCCGATGGGTTCAACATGGTTACTTGATCCAGTATGTGAAGACTCATAGGTTTGTTCCCAGCATGGCCCTCTTACAAAGCCCATTGGTACCCCAATACCAGACACATTTTCCACACGTCTCGGGCTGTTGTCTTGTTTTCAGGATTTTTTTTTTTTTTTTTTTTTGTGAGTGATGGCTCAGGTATACCCTAAGCTAATCTGTTGATGTTACATAGTATTCCATGAGACACCCATGTTTCCATATAAAGGCAATATTTAGAGCAGACCATGTTTAACCAGTGGGGGTGCAATCTTTTTTCTCCAGCAGTATAATATACTATATCAAACACGAGTTCAGTTATAGCTCCTGTACAAATATGCATTGGTGGCTGTATCAAGTGCAATTGATATGATGACATCACACATGTATCCTTATTTGCGTATGAAAACAAAACAACAACAACAACAACAACAACAACAACAACAACAACATAAATAAAATAAAATATATATAAAACAAACCCGGTACCGTAATTGTTTCGAAATTGCATAGGAACACCTCTGGGGAACACTTTTTTACTTCTTCTCGAAAATCGTTATCCCCCTAAATCAGAGAGGGACTTATTATGGATTGAATGATAACGGCAGCTGAAGATGCGCTGTTCACACAGCCCCCCTTGTTATGTTGGTTGCCTTACCTGGTGCGTTTGAAGTTAACAATGGCTTACGTTAGTATATATTTTGCAGCAGGATTAGCTCATGAATTCTGATAAGCCGAACCTGATACTCGACTCCATTGTTTATTTAGGGGTCATCCAAAGCTATCAACATTTTCAAAAGCGTACAAAGAGTACTCTTTCTTGTAGCCCCTCCCTCCCCGGAAAAAGGTACTCTAAGATATTGAATTGTGGCCAAATATTGATCCAAATTTTCAAAATTAGATGAAAACGTACATTTATCTTGACATCCCGCATCAAATTACTGACAAGGATTAATAATAATAATAATAATAATAATAATATATATATATATATATATATATATATATATATATATATATATATATATATATATATATATATATATATAAAGTTACACAAATTTTAATATTAACCCATTCAATGCCAATTTCCTCAACTCACATGCTTACAAATCCAGCATTTAGTACAAAGTCACCGTATCGCACTTCCCATTTATATTCCTTACAGCGAGACCTTCAATTCAAGTATCAGAATGGTTGAATGCACTTTTTAATTTACTTTGATACTGGAGCATATGGTATACAGGTTAGTTCAAAACTTTCAATGTAATTCAAAAACAACGATTTGGGCGTTATTCTATACCCCAATTAAGCAACGTATGCAGACAAAAATTAAAGCATTGGAACTGTTTCTGGACAACAATATCATCAAGTTCTAAATTTTCAACAGTATATTTTCATACTTTAACCTGAATTGTATTGCTAAATGAACAGGCACTTTCAAGTCAATGAATGAGCTAGGCTCAGTTTCAAATACACTTGACTAGTCATCAGTACTGAATTATTTTGCTTTTACAAATTACACATATTCAGATAAAGTAAATTACTTAAAATGTACGAATTTTACTTTAAGCGTAAACTACGCAGTTACCAAGAATATATGCATCATACTATTTTGTATGTTTTGTCAAATGTCAGTTTTGATCATATGTAACCAGATATCCTAGCCTTATTCCTGTCACAGTTGAGCATTCATGAGGTCATTATAGTGTATTGATTTAGCTGGTCCATTTAAAGTCGACGAGACCATTTATAAATGACAAAATTTTGGAATTAATGGCATAACATTTCTTTTTCTTTCCTTTGGCAACTTTTGTTCCTCGATTCGAATTTATGGCAACCATGCACCATTGTATGAATTCAATGGTTCCTGCAGTATCAAAGTACCCAAAACTCCTTTGAGCCAACAGTACTTTTGACGGACTCGTTCCTTTGTGATTCAGTTGGGTCTAAGCCACGAGACAATAGCTGTGAAAAATGCTTGATCCATGTTTCGGCTTCTATTTTATCACTTGGGCTTTTGGAATTATTTTCCGAAACACTCTTAAGTTCAATGTATAATTCCCAAAATTTCTTCAGATTTTTCTCTTCCATATTTATCTAGTAACTTACTTCTAAATTGTTTTTATCTTAAATTTTGCAAATACGTTTCAATTTACGTCGAGCAGAGTAATAAATTTGTCTCAAAGCAGTGTCGCGTTGTTCTCGAGACACCCGTTTTGATATTTGTATAAGATCATTATACAGGCCATTAGGCATTACGCTGTTGGTCTGCACACTTTGCAACCTTCCTCTGTCGATGATTTCTCTTTTTTAAGTTTCAGGGGTAACATGCCCACCCTGTAAAGGTACCGTTAAAATCATCTACCATTCAATCTACACTTTCTCTTTGGTTTCTTTCGTTATTCGTTTGTAAAAATTCTTGTGCATCTCTTCGATATACTGTTTTAAGTACATCATTGCATCATGTGTCACTGCTGCCGTCCCGAATAAACTTTTGCGGTAAGGGTTGTAATGCAGTTTTGTTCACTTCAGATCACTGTACACTGTAGGGTCGTAAATGTTAACGCTCCATTGATTTTTGGATATCTTGATGATTTGTTAAAAACTGTGGACAATATCTTAAAAAATCCCGAAAAAACCCAGTCAGTCAGTTGCTTTGAAATTGCATGGGGACACTTCTGGGTACGCTACTGCTTCAACACATAGCGCTGCAGTTTTTCTATTATGTATGATTGTGTGTGTGTGCTTTTTTGACTTCTTCCCCACAGTAGTCATTGAAATTACGTTGAAATTTGACAGAAATTTAGGTTTTTACTGGTGTCAGACAGAGTTGTTTTCTAGATGAGGATACTCCCAAACCCCGGAGTTTTAACAGACTTTTCTATTCAGTTACTTACCGGTAAATGTATACACTCCTGTTATGTATTTTGTATGTAAGAAAATGGGGATTGCAATGGTCACTTTTTCCTGTGGACTATGGATATGCTCTATACAATTACATCTTGACTTATCATGGTGAACTCATGGTGAATGCCATGATATATAAGTCAAGATGGTACTATTGGCTTACTTTTGTCATAAGTTTCTTATTTCAAATGCTTAATGGATTCAAAATTTAGATGCCGATGAAAAGATAGATGCTAGAGTAAATGCCACCTTTTCGGTGCCTTTACACTGGTTAATTAATTTTGGCGGTGAATACCTCATTTTGGCGGTAGCCAGCGGGGGCTGGCGATGGTCCCGTTGGATACTGCTGGACACCGCCGAACATCAATTAAGGTCCTGGGAGCTTGACGGTGGCCAGCGGTGGTCGGCAGTAGCCAGCGGCACACATCGTTGGCCAGCGGTAGGACCTTATTTATTGCCCTCTACCACTGTTCACCGCTGTCTAAAGCCGACCACGGGCCAGTTCATGTACCTAAACCCTGGCATATGTATAATATGGAATTCTCTGGAATATGAAGGTGAGGAGGAGCATAGATGTGGACCTGTCTAGGTGTTTTCGTCTATGAACATACCTTCTGCCGCGGAAATGAAGCGTTTAAACGCCAGTATCTGTTTACAAGTGCTATCTATAAGAGCTGAAATATATTCTGTTCTCGTAGAGCAATCACGAGATTCGTATGAGGTCATACAATGTAATCCTTGAATGAGAATTTAATCAGAAATAATGGGACACAGATGTTTATTTCCATCAAGAAGGAAGTACTTCCTGGAGCTATGATGCACTTGTGTGTATGTACACCAAACGGTCATGGGCTACTCTGGATATGTTTCCTAATGACATTCACAAGTAAGTCATGATGTTTCTTCTTACGAAAAGCTACACTGGAACCCTTTAGTTTATGCTAATCGGGGGTAAGAGGGAAAATGGAAAAACCTGCCTCTGTGTTAATTGTGAGGCCTCTTCATGATTCTGCTGTTACGTTAGTTATCGAACAACAGCAGAATCATCAATTGACTTGTGCTGATAGCGTTATGATACTGAAACGTTATGTAAACGTCCAAACTTCCCATATGTATTCCAGAACGCAACAGCGACGACTGGGTTTAGTATTTATAGTGTGGGAAAATACCTTTCATTTATGTACATGGCACAGAACTAAGACACAATCTGCAATTCAAAACACCTGGTCAGATCCAACCTAAAATCAGAAAGTGATGTCTAAGTTGCAAGGACCCTTACTCCATAACAGGTATATTGTCAGATTAACCATTTCTCCCTTGATTTAAGACTGAGTCAATAGCTTTCCTCGGCATGAGTCATGTTGTCTTGACAGGTCTCATCTTCAATTCTCAGTCAAATTGTTTTTCATTGCTGTTGAAATCAGTTTAAAACGCTGAGGCAGACGACATTTGACCACCAGCCGGTTTTGGCCGGTTTAAGGGGGAAAGGGTTCATACGTGGTCTCCTGCGGTGCAGACAGTTTAACCTGATGCAACATCTGTTATTGGGCCATAAGTTGCGCACTGTGCTCTGACCAACAATACCATTGGATCGCCATGTATGATGTTGTCAGTCCAGAAGCACCTTGTATGATATACCTGATTTGCTTGCTTACTCTGACGGTAATGAGACAATGAGTAGAATTGTATTCATATTTCAGATTCCCAGGTTCATTCTGCCACTGGGACAGTGCCAGATATATATCGCAAACCATTGGGCAAATATTGGAAGCGAGGCGTTATCACATACCCACTCCAGGTATTGTTCCATACCATATACACAGGACGAAATCCTCTTGATTACAATTTGTACGGTTGCTTCTGCGGATTGGGCAACTCAGGAAACACACCTCTGGATGAAATAGACCAGTAAGAGTAAATTTATTTTGCACCGACCTAGACATGATGGAAAGATGTTTTCCGTATTAAACGTGATTGGTTACTTTCCTTGTGTGTTACTGAATATATATGTATATACGATATTTGTATTTGCATCAAGACCTATTTGAAATGAATATATTGATAGGCAATGGACGATTCCTATCAAAACGTACATCAGGCTGAACTTACCAAGTGATATCAGCACAGTGCGACTCGTCAGTTTTGCTATAATAGTGTTTTCTTGTTGCACGTAGTAAATATGATAGTCATTCATGATTATGAAAAGCTTAAAACGGTGTCCTATGTTTATAAGCCCCAGATTATACTGTTTGTGCTTTTGTTCCCGTGCAGAATTGTGTATGATATACCACTTCAAATCTTTTATGGAGTTCTTATTTTTTGCATGTAGGTACGGTTTATATATTAGTGTATAACATTGAGAACTCCCTTGTTGTAATCACATGTTTAAAATATTTGCAGGTGCTGCCAGGAGCATGACGCTTGTGGCGCTGACATAAGCGCCAACTATTGTAATGGGGTACATACTACTCTAGTACCATACGCTGTCTTCTGCGTCTTCGGCAAATGTAGCTGTTTGTGTAAGTGACGGGGCTTTCATTTCGCTTTGTATGGAGCAAAGGTACAGTGCCTCACTTATCAAATATCTGACAAAGACAAGATCAAAAGAAACAGGAGAGAAAAAGTAACACTGGTCCAAAGAGACAAAGTATAGAGCACTGTAACGATAGCTATTAGTCAATAAAGAATAAAACTGAAGAAACACAGACATCACAGCAAAAGAGACACCATATAGGGCTTACGAAATTGCATTCATTGATATAGCTAAGGAGCCCCGTGCTGCAAAACCCACCACTTTGCCCAGATTATCTATTTTCACCGCTTACTAATGTGCAAAATTATGATAAAGTCCTTGGAAACATATTTTACTTTTGAAACCATACAGTAACAGTCCCTTTTTGAAGTAAATTATGTCCCGCTAGCTCGCTAGGTGGAGTATATTGGCTAATGCAAAACATGAATTGTGAATGTATGGCTTGCTTGGTAACAAATGTTTCCAGGACAGGTATATCTCATGTTGGTCACTGTAGCCGGTAAATTGTGATACATGGGTCACAGTACCCAGAGGTCTTAGGACGATCCCCATATAGGTCAAGAACATTTACTCAATATAATGTACTCAATGACACCATGCGTATGGTGATTCAATGGCATCGTGGAGGGCTAAATGGCTTAAAGACTGAACTCTTTTCGCGCCTCCTGCGACTATAGTTCAAGTAATCAAGACCAACTGCTCTCAGTTATAATATCGGTGCTAGATTCATATTCCTTGTGAAAACACCTTTCAGTCAAGTACCAGCATGCCATACCTGTAGTTCCACAGAGCATTATGGTCACGGTCAACAGCTTTCGTCACTGCGCTTTGGTTGCATTGTGCCCAAAGTTTGCCGAGGAAAGCTGTTGACAGTCCACCAATTGACACTAAAAGCGTTCAGATCCACATTTTTTTGTGGAAATGACAAACCGTTTTACCGATTGCCATATGACATTAACCTTCGATGTTTATTTAAGCCATATGACGTACATGTGCACAAAAGTTCAGAACAACCTATATTGTTTTGTTTTTTGTTTGTTTTTGGTTTTGAATTTGTGATATTCATTGACCAGACAGAAGGACATTAAACAAAACATAAGGAACAATGAATGGTCTGGCGTGTTGATTTGCAGCCAGGGACATGAAGAAAATACAGTGGAGAAGTTCGGAAACGAGGCGCCTGTGTCCAGTTTTCTGACGTATTCCTCTCATTTTCTGAGTGCCTATACCTGCAAATCAACACTCTTATACTGAAAGGATTTATCTTTTATGCCCAGAAATATTTGAAGGGGGAAGTTTTGCAGTGCATATCATGACATTTTGGATGTAGAGTTACTGTACCAACAAACAATAACGGCAAATAATCAATTGGCCTCATTGCGGCTTCCCCAATTATCATCCCCCCCAAAAAAAAACAACAGAAGGCAGGGGGGTATCAAAATGTTCTGATTCCCAGACTATCTGCGAAAACCAACAAACAATAACCTGTAACAATTAACAAACAATAACGGCAAAAACTAATAATCAGTAGACCTCATTTCGTTTTCCCCTGTAAATTCATAACACCAAAAAAAAAAAACAAAAAAAAAAAAAAAAGACCCCCGTCAAAAAAACCCAGGAGGAGTGGGGGGGGGGGGGCATCAAAATTTTCTGATTCCCAGATATCTATAGAACCTTTTCATTAAAGTCAGATATAAATAATAACGGCAAATAATCAATTGGCCTCATTTCGTCTTTCCCGGTTATTTTATTATACAAAAAACAAAAAAAAAAACAAACAAAAATTGACCCTTGCTTACCTTGAAGGGTCGACTGACATATAAGCTTGTATCTTCTTTGATGTGGATTCTGTTACCTTTGTTAAAAGAAATAGTGACTGCAGAAGTTTGCAAGTGAATACCTTAATACGACAGTGATGCATATCTGCAAGAAAGGTGACCTTGCTATCATTTAAAAGGCCTCAGGACTATTCCATTCATTGCATCAAGCCCTATGACTCAAGTCGAGTTTATTGGCAAGGTGACAACAATAACACTTATAAGATAGTATGCACATATTCATACAGTAAGAAATCAGTATATCGACCTATGTAAGCTATATTTACAATCTATTGTTAGGATAACTTCAGCTAAGGATTCTGATCCACTATCGCTGCAGCTATGTAAGGAAAATATCCTGAAAAGTTGCGAAGATTTTACAAGACATTAAGATATGAAAGAGATTCCCATGACAGAAAGCAAAATTCGTATTTAATAAAATTATTACAAAAACTTAGCGCATCATCAGTTA
>CAXHWN010000518.1:0-17000 GCA_964020975.1 Hermodice carunculata
ATTCACTTCAAACTTGGTGGCAATGTACCTTGGGTGAGTCTCTACCAAGTTTGTTCAATTGGTAACACTCCAGTGATTTTTGGATATTTGAATGATTTTTAGCTCAGCTGACTTGTCAGTCATCAGAGCGTATAGAATCTGTTTGCATCCATCATCCATCCATCAGTTGTTAGACTTTTTACATTTTTGTCTTCTTCTCAAAAACTGCTGCATGGAATGGTTTGATTTTGCAAAAGGATGTTCCCCAGGTGGACATGCACAAAGTTTGCAAAGGAGATGATGATGCATTAATTTTCTATTTTTTTTACGCATTTTTTAGTTTATTTGTTGAAAAAAAATTGAAATTTCTTCATCTCAAGAACTACTTGGCTAATTGCTGTGATATTGCACACAGGGTCACCTGGGGTCAGTGAGTTCTAATTTTGGCAGATATATTCGGTTTTGAAAGAGTTCATTTACTTGACGTGCTTTATCTTGGAAAGTAAATTTTTCATAGTCTGCTAGCTTCAAATTTAAAAGTTGTTTTGTGGGATAAAGTGGTATTTTCAGTGCAGAGCTTACCCTTTGCTGGGGACCTTGTGTTATGATGATAAATTAATGAGATGGGCTTAAAAGTCTGAAAATTTGGTGGAGTGATGGGTGTTGTTTTAAACCTTATACATCATAAAACAATGTCTGCATGAAACTCGGCCATTAAAAGGCATCCATTTGATGGCAGAGAAATTATTGCTAGAGTCCTATCATGAACATTGCATTTAAGTAGTACTCTGGGAGCCCTGTTTGAAGTTTTGTAATTCTGTCAATATTTTTTGCATTGGGACATCTGCCACACACCACACACCATACATGCATAGTCCATGTGTGGCAAAACTGTTGTGTTGTATACTAATTTCAAGGTACAGTCATTAAGGATGTTATGTAACCTTCTAATAACTGCAACTTTTTGTGAAACCTTTCTGAATTATAGTCCAAATGGTCATGGAATTGTTAAGTTGCTGTCAATATGTATTCTGAAGTACATGTAACATAGCAGCATAGACTTGGTATAATGTGGAAACATACCACTGTGATTTTAGTGTCTTTGGTTACCTTTCTGAAGGACCCAACCAGTTGCACTTTTGTTTTACTGGTGTGGAGGGTAAATTTTTTGTCTGCCATCCATTTAGCCACATGTTTAAAATTTTGTGATACTTTGGCTTCAAGTGCACCAATTATTTTGCCTGAGGCCATGATTGTGCTGTTGTTGGCATACATGTGAGTGGTCTCACTGAGGCAGTCTGGTAAATTGTTTATATACATGGTGAACAGTAAAGGTCAACCTAGATCGGCAGGCTTTAATGTGTAAATATATGTGTATTTTATTTCTAAGATCTTATTGTCCCCCGCCACTGAAGGTGGCATTGGGGGATATAGAGTTAGTGGGGATAGGGGCCGTGTCCGTCTGTCTGGCCGGCCAGCTGGATGTCTCCAGAACCCTAAGAGATAGAATAATGAAAATTATACCAGAGATGCACCATACCAAAGCATGTGCGCTGTGTAGTGTTTTTTGTCCAAGAAGATATCCATTTTCATGTGTTTGGCAGCATATCTCTAGAACCCTTACAGATAGAATAATGAAATTTATACCAGAGATGCATTGGGACATCTGCCACACACCACACACCATACATGCATAGTCCATGTGTGGCAAAACTGTTGTGTTGTATACTAATTTCAAGGTACAGTCATTAAGGATGTTATGTAACCTTCTAATAACTGCAACTTTTTGTGAAACCTTTCTGAATTATAGTCCAAATGGTCATGGAATTGTTAAGTTGCTGTCAATATGTATTCTGAAGTACATGTAACATAGCAGCATAGACTTGGTTTAATGTGGAAACATACCACTGTGATTTTAGTGTCTTTGGTTACCTTTCTGAAGGACCCAACCAGTTGCACTTTTGTTTTACTGGTGTGGAGGGTAAATTTTTTGTCTGCCATCCATTTAGCCACATGTTTAAAATTTTGTGATACTTTGGCTTCAAGTGCACCAATTATTTTGCCTGAGGCCATGATTGTGCTGTTGTTGGCATACATGTGAGTGGTCTCACTGAGGCAGTCTGGTAAATTGTTTATATACATGGTGAACAGTAAAGGTCAACCTAGATCGGCAGGCTTTAATGTGTAAATATATGTGTATTTTATTTCTAAGATCTTATTGTCCCCCGCCACTGAAGGTGGCATTGGGGGATATAGAGTTAGTGGGGATAGGGGCCGTGTCCGTCTGTCTGGCCGGCCAGCTGGATGTCTCCAGAACCCTAAGAGATAGAATAATGAAAATTATACCAGAGATGCACCATACCAAAGCATGTGCGCTGTGTAGTGTTTTTTGTCCAAGAAGATATCCATTTTCATGTGTTTGGCAGCATATCTCTAGAACCCTTACAGATAGAATAATGAAATTTATACCAGAGATGCATCATACCAAGGGCATGTGGGCAATATATTGCTTTTGACCTTGAGCAATTTCCAAGGTCACAGGGCCCAAGAACATATCAATTTTTGTGCATCCAGACATGCTGTATACATTTTATAGCTTTCTTTTGTATATTGTGGCAGGGACATAGATCCTTGGGACCACTGTGCACTTGTTTATTTATGTATCTGTTCATTCTTTATGAATTATGTATGCAACATTGTTTGTGTGTCTCTGAACTGCCAGCAATCACCTAGATGTAGCCTGTATTTCAGTTCTTGCATTGTAGTGTTTGCCATACCCACCAGATGGCGGGTTTATGCAATAAAGTTTCAGTGCATGTCATCTTAATGTAGTAAGGCTTCCATATCATTTTTTTTCACATTGATGACAGTACATCCTCATCTTGTTGTAGGCCTAGGTCTCTTTTATGTTGTCTGCAACTGGGTCTGTTGTTCAGAGTTCTAAAATCCATGCAGTTGCCTGGTGGTTCCCAGTCATTATCTGGTGATGTCATAGTTTTGATGCTGTGTATACTAAATCTTTGATGCCATGACCATCCTTATTACAGTGATTTGCCACTGGCTTATTTTATTTATTTCTGATGTCCCTTGAATGTTCTATCATTCTTTTGTTGAGAGTAATGGAAGTCTGTTCTTCATATTGTTTGCTGCTTTTACTGCATATGATGAAAAAAATTGGCTTCCTTTATTGGTAATAATCTGCTTGTAAATAAAGGGTGTAGTTTATGTGAAGGAACCCTTGATTTATTTTGTCTCCGTCATGTGGGGGCATATACATGTAACACATGGTGTGCTGCAGTGTAGATTGTCTTTTATCTTCTGGGTTGTCTTGAGTCTTGAGTGTACCAGGAAAACCTGTAGGTTAATTAAGATGCTCATGCATCTATGTGTAATTTGTACTGGAAATCTGGTGATGAATCCTGTGTCAACTCCTGCAAATAATATCTCCAGATTTTGAAGTACAGTGTATCTGTCTGTTGTGCAGAACATTCCTTTGGTGATGAAATTTCAAGTTCTTAGGTCTCATCGCTTATTTTTTATTGGGCAAGAGTGATTAGTCTGTGTTATGTGCTTTTATTGTGCCTTCACTTAAAATTATTGGTGGTTATCCTCTTTTCAATAAGTGTTCTTTCAGTTTTATAGCTTGTATCGTGAATTTTTGGTTGTTTGAGCAGATGTGTCTCATTCGTATTGCTTGGCTGAGTGGGATACCGGCTGTCTAGCGTGCACGGTGGGTGAAATGATGAATAGTGTAGATATAACTGTCTGTGTGGATTTGGTGAAAAGTCTTGTCTCCAAGTGCCTTTCTTTCTTCAATATCATCATGTAGAATTGTGGATTGTGTCTGTGGCTGCCATATGAGTAAATTAGATTGTCAGGTGGATTGGCAAATGCAAGAAATTCTTACAGTCTTTGGAGTCTTTGTTGCCATATGAAAATATCTATATATCTGATTGATGGTTTTGGTTTCAAGAGGAAGCCACAAAGTAGTTCTTTTTCAAGCCATAAATAGAATTATGTAGCTAGGTGCCATTCTTGTTCCCATAGTGGTGCCCTGCATCTGCAAGTAAGTTTTATTATCAAACTCAGAACAGATTTTTGCCAAGATTAAATGCATAAACTGTAATAAAAAATCTATGTTGGTGGTCCATTGTAAGAGCTTCTCTGGCAGCTCTGATGCCATCTCTGTGAGGTCTGTAGAAATGTTGAGTGCACTTATATCAAGTGTGACCAAAATGTCACACAAATTCATGTTCAAAAAAGTTTTTTTTGTTAAGATGAAATGTATAAGCCGTAATGAAATCCATGTTGGTGGTCCTCCATAACTGGAATGAATAAGAGCTTTTCTTGGCAGCCCTGATGCCCCCTTTGTGAGGTATACAGGTGTAGAATGAACTTACATCAAGCACTTGTAACCAAGATATTAGATGGTTTGCATTGATCTGGGTAATTTTGGTTACTTACCAGTTATGTAGAGTTTTGTACAAATGATGGAATTTTCTTGACCAAAGGTCTGACAAACTATAGCGTAATACAAATAGGCTAATATTTTCTCCATTGGTTAGCCTTTTGCCAAGACTGGGTCTTCCTGGGTTGTTAATTTTGCCGATTTTAGCTCTGCTGACTTGTCAGTCAACTGAGCTTATATGATGATCAGTCATTCATCATCCATCATCTGTTCATCCACAATTCACATTTTTGACTTCTCCGAAACCATCAGCCAGATCTTTCAAACTTGGTAGAAATGTACCTTGGATGAGTCTTTACAAAGTTGGCTCAAATATTCATTTTTTGGCAAAATCTTAAAAAATCTTCTCCAAAACCACTTGTGAGGACATCTAGACCTTAATTTGTTCACAAGGTAGCACTGCGATTTTTTGCCATTTTTTAAAACCAATTTTTGCTTGTTTTTTGTTGTTTTCACTTCTTCAAAACTGTCTGACATCCGTCTGAAATTCAGTGCAAATGTAGCTAGTGGAAGGGTCAAACTTATCTGTTCACTAGGTGATGATATTCCATTTTTGTTAAAACAGTTTTTCTTTTTCCTTTCTTTCTTTCTTTTTTTTTTTTTTTTCAATTTGGGTTTTGATCATTTTGTACATTCCAGATTACCATGCAAACAACCAAAACATATACATTAGAATATAGCATTATTCAGTGATGATGGAACTATTTTGGGGTCAAACTGGCACATGAGGTGATTGGTCTTGAGACAGGTTTTGTTTGGCACAGGGAAATATTTTGTCAACAGAATACTTGTCATGCATTGGATGGTGGAAATTTTTTTTTCATAGGTTAAATGTCAGTGAGTGTGTTGGGGACCCTGATACTCTGGCTATTCATGTTGGAAAATATTTTGACATTGTTTTAATTTTGTTAAACCCTGTATTCATTGTCAGTGAACCAAGTCCCTTCTTGTAGATGGTAACTGATAACATTGAACTACACTGATGCAATCCAGCGTTCTGTGGGGGCACCCATAACATTGAAAATGGTAGGTTAATCCTCATTGGAGTCAACAACTGGTATTGAATACATGTAGGCCACTGCCACATGTTGCAGGGTTGTGATGCTTGTGGGTCTTTGATGTATCGACCTATAGCTGGTAGGTCTGTCAGAATAAGGATAAGGGAGATAAACTCTCCTCTATCAGTTCTACATATTCCACTGGCTACAGGTTTCCTTAACATGTATATGGGTTTCCATCAGCCAGACTTTGTTCTTGGACAAATGGCAAAAAACAACTTTGGATGCATATGTTTTTATCTTTAACATGCACCTTTTTTCTATCTATCCTTGACAGGGAATTGTATCTAGCAGCCAGATGAAGAGATTTACCTTGTACATTGAAACATGTTGTCATTTCTGTGATAGAGTTGTGTCTTGCAGATTTAATTTTGTTCAATGGAATTGATAATCTTTTGGCAACAGATGCATGCCATGTCTACACACAGCTTTTATTTTTCAGGTTCTGGGATTCAGTTACTGCCAGTGATGTGCATTTTGATACATGTCTGTTTTTGTTGTAATTTTATCGTGTTGATGTTTAACTTTACCAGTGGAGTGTTTATTGTGTGATCCATCGTATATTGATCCAGACCACGTCCATCTTCATGTGGTGCATGTCTTTGTCATTTGAAGACAGAAAAAATGACAGATGCAAGCGCATGATACTCATGCAAGTGAATTAATATCTCTACATGTATGCTTTGTAGGTACCAATATATGGAAGTTGATACATGTAGATGAGTTCTCCCAATAAATCCTTTTGTTCACCCAATCTTTCAAACTTAAGATTTCTTTTTATCATGTGGATCTTTTATTACAGGTATATCCTGTTCAGTGATGCATACTTTTCATCTGGTAACACAAATACTTCCACATTTATGAGCTACCACATGGTTCATGATGTACATGCATGTACCCCAGAATATGTTGCTGGTGAAATATGCCATATAATTTTGACCACAAATTGAAATTGAAAGTGAACATACTTAAGTTAGTATTGGCAAGCTTTATTTTGTAAACCATTGTTAATAACAAAAGAGTTATGTCTCCATTAGTAGACCACGGGGATTTAAGCCTGACAGAATACTCACAGCTAACAATAATTGATAATTATGCATCCCCAGTAGGAGGGGATGCATATAGTGTTTAGTCTCGTTGTCCACCTTCTCAGCTGTAGCCACTGTGTATCTTATTTTCCTTATATTTCTGTCCCCTCTTGACCTATTGCCTCCTAATGTGGTACAGATAATCTATAGGTCTGGGAATTTTTTTGCATAAAAATTGCAACCTTGAGGTCAAAGGTTAAGGTCAAATCCTTAATTGTTGCATTTTTCTGCTGACCCAGCAATTTTGACATATTGGCTTATATCATCTCAATGGTGCATCATAAGCCCATGGTTACTATTAAACGTTAATAGGAAAGTACCTATGGGCTTTCAATTTGTGTGGTTTATTTAAACCTGAGTGACCTTGAAAGGTCAAACTGCATACATTCCTCTTGATTACTATGCAGGTCAATGGGGATTGCAATGCTAATTCAAATTTTCCACTTCTCCAAAACCATCAACCAGATTCACTTGATACTTGGTGGGGATGCACATGTACATCAGGTAGATATCCACCATGTTCAAATCGTCATGCTCCAATGATTTTGGATTTTTATTTCTATTTATTCTTTACTCATTTACTTGTTATTATTATTATTATTATTATTATTATTATTATTATTATTATTATTATTATTATTATTATTATTATTATTATTATTATTATTATTATTATTATTATTATTATTATTATCATTATTATTATTTGTTGTTATTAATTTGTGCATTCCTATTATTGATTACCATGTAAGTCAATGGGGTGTGCAATGGTAGTTCACAGTTTGACTTCTTCAAAACTGTAAGCCAGATGCACTTGAAACTTTTGGTACATATACTCCATAGATTTTGGGAATTTTTTTCATATGATTTTGATGACCTTGAGATCATAGGTCAAGGTCACAAGGCCTTGCAAAATAAAATGGTTTCCCTGCCATATCTTCAAATGGGTATGAATTAAGTCCATCAAACTTTGTCATCATTTACCCAGGTGAGACTTTCCTTAAATTTGCTAAGAGGTGACCTTGATGTCAAAGGTCAATGTCAAACTTTCTGCAGAAGACTGATGGCCCTCTTAGAGGGGTGGCCTCTGGGGAGAGGTGACTGATTGGGGGATGACTAATGTTTTTCACATGAAAAACTCTTTTCTAGTTGATAAAATATCCATGCTGAAGTATTTCAGTGTCAAAACACAATGTGTTTCAGTAATTTTGTTGAGGACTGCAATTTTTCTTTTTTCTTTTTTTTTTTTTTTTTTTACTTTTGCATTATGGACAACATTTAAAAAAAAAAAGAAATATAATGCATGGAACTTTTTTGTCACTTTCTGTTTAAGGTAGAACTGACTCCTACTTTCCAGCCTTAATATGATAATATGGTTAAATGTTTTGACATGTGACTGAGCTCTGCATGGCAGAAGTAGTAACAAATTTAAAAAGAGGTAGTGGAATACATGCATCAAAGGCTGATGGAACAGCATTATGCCATTATGGTAATAAGCTAATCCCAGTCAAGATTGAGCTCAGGGTTATTAGTCCCCCGCCCACTTGGTGGGGGACTATAGGTTTGCACCTCGTCTGTCCGTCCTTCCATCCTTCCGTCCGTCCGTCCGAAGCTTCTCCGGGCCATATTTCCAACACCATAGCACCCACAGCTACCAAATTTAATGTGTTTGTACTTCCTAGGATAGAGGTGTATGGTGTGCCAAAAGTAGGTCACTAGGTCAAATATCTGGGTCACAGAATACATATGTATGAAAAATCTTGTCCAGGCCATAACTTTTTTGTCCTTTTACTTAGAGTCATGAAATATTACACAAATGTGAATCTTAGTCTAAGAAAGTGTCATAAAGCAAAACTAGGTCACTAGGTCAAATATTTGGGTCACCGATCGATATGTAAATATACAGAAACAAATTTTGTCCGGCACATATCTTCCCTATATTAATGCTACCTCTTCAATTTTTTTATGGTGGGTAGACCTTAGGTAGTAGCTGTGCATAGGCATTGTTTTGTGTGGTTAATTACTTGCATTAATTAATTATTTAACAAAGTCCATTAAGCAAGACAAATTTTGTCCGGGCCATATCTTCTAAACTATTAATGCTAGCCCTTTGAATTTTTTGTGGTGGATAGACCATAGGTAATAGGTGTGCATAGGCATTGTTTTGTGTGGCTAATTACTTCCATTAATTAATTAATTAACGAAGTTCATTAAGCAAGCTCAAGATACAATACAAATTTTGTCCGGGCCATATCTTCTAAATTGTTGATGCCAGCCCTTTGATTTTTTTTATGGTGGTTAGACCTTAGAGGGGATATGATAATGGGCACCGTCCGTGTGTCCGTCCGTCCGTCAAATATTTGGGGTCACAGTAATGCATAAATGTACAGTATTTTCATGTCCTTACTGTAATTCTTAAAAATTTTTGACTTCTTGTTATAAAAGTTTACTGATAATGTATTGTGACCTAAAAGTGTGTCACGACACAAAACTAGGTCACTAGGTCAAATATCTAGGTCACAGTGTAAACTCCGTGTAAAACCTTGTCCATGCCATATTTCCCTTACTATAATACCTACAGCTACCAAATTTATTATTTTAATACTACCTGGGGAGTTGTGTCACATGGCAAAAGTAGGTCACTAGGTCAAATATCTAGGTCACTGTGAAATCCATTCAAAATCTTGTCCGGGCCATAACTTTTTTGTCCTTTTACTTAGATTAATGAAATTTTACACAAATGTGAAGCTTAATCTAAGAATGTGCCATACTTTTAATTTTGTTTTTCATCTAGGTCACACCCCTATATAGTAGTCCATTCAACCTCGTGGGCGACGAGCAGGGGACTATGTATTGCTCTGCAATACTCATTAACTTGTTTTGAATTATTTTTTAAAAATATCTTTGTCTGCAGTGTACTGATAGCAACCATTTTGGACACCATAGTGCATGATGCTACATGGAATATATTTTCAGCATAATTTGTATCTCCATATGTGACATTTCTGCTTATATTATTGGAATCATTGCAACTGTCAGAATTTGGCTCCGAACTACCTAGCAGCTACAATAGCCAGCTGCCCTCCAACAGTGGACACAATGACACAAACACCGTATATGTTGTGGTCTATCCCAGCAAATTGGTTTCACCTCATCAGACTTCCAACAAGGGTGAATGGCATAAGCTGAGCAGAGCCACAAAAGTTCTGTGTGTGGATTCAGCACCATTACATACTGTACACAGTGGTACCTGCTGTATGCAACCGCATTGCTTCTTGTGGTCACCAGGCTCAGACATAGGAGTCAGTTTCTTTACAAAATTTACCCGTGATGACAGGCCACCTGCTGCATGTGGCCACTTTTTCTTTGTGTGTGTGTGTGTGTGTGTGTGTGTTACTATCCCTGGGCACAAGTAACTTAGAAACATGAGTATTAAGACCAGTAATGCCTTGTAAATGTGTGTGTGTGTTAGTTACTATCCCTGGGCACAAGTAACTTAGAAACATGAGTATTAAGACCACTAATGCCTTGTAAATCAATAAGAGTTGAATGGGAAGTTATGCCTGATAATACATAAGAATGATTCACACAAGAATACAACAATACACAACAAAATGGAGAAACACATCTGTGAAGTAAGGGCATACATGACACCATTGATGTATTGAGACCTAGCTGTTTGTAATTAGGGGGCCACATGGTACCCAGCCACCTTCTTGGGCAATACAACCACAGGGCACATAAACATCATGATCTTGTACTACCAGCTATGCATACCATTGGGACTCATCAGCTGTTAAATTTTGGACTGAGTCAACAGTTTTTCTCAGCGCACATTAGGTGCAATGCGTGTCTGGAACTATAAGCATGCTGGTACTTGAATGAAAGGTCTTTTTACGAGGAATATGAATCTAAGGTCTTAATGATAATTCAGACTAGTTTCACTTTAGTATACCAACTTTTGACCTGATTGGCACTGCTGAAAGAGTTACAGCTGAGAGAACAAGAGACTTTGAGCATCAAATGCTGTGTGCACTATAGTTAGTTGACTGCTTTTTGGATTTTGAAACACACTTAGTGATGGAGGTGGAGTGCTTTGCTGAAAATGGGGAACACACAACTTTTGTGAAAGTGGAATACGTAATTTCAAAACAAGTTAGCTGTTGAGTGGTGGGGGACAAGGATAGGTTGCAGGTCTTGTGAGTACAATCTTTACGAAGCAGATTAAAATTTGCAGCGTTGTTGCACTTTTGTCTTATTGGACTGCCATCCTGAATTCAAAGAAAGAATTCCTAGCCTCCATCAAGGTGAACTGACACCAAGTCAAACATTTTGGAAGCTATTGCCAGCAAGACTAGGTCCTTGCTTTGAACTGTAGAATGGGAAACACAGACGCTGATAATTAGGATGATTTTAGAGAAATTTTGTGCCTTCAAAGAATCTATTGATTTTTGCAGATTTCTGATGGTGTGACAGCACTATTTGCTGATTGTATGTTTCTTTGAGAATTAAGGTATACCAGATGAATTCAAAGGTATCAAGTTGACAGTGTATAAGAACTTGCAGATGAGCATGAATTACTTGTGATGCCTACTTTCGTTTTCTCCATTAAACTAAAGGAAGAGACCAACAAAATGTATAAGAAGTTTGGAATTACTGTTTATTTCTTCTTTGCAAAACAGGAATTTTCGAGTATCCATGAAGCTAGTAGTACAGAAGCATTAGAAACAAGAGGACTGTGACAGTCCTGTGCTCAGCTGGCATGTGCATATACCCTTGTGATTTTTTAAGATTTGCCCCCAAAAAGAACAAAGAAATTCATAAAAAATCCAAAATCAATGGAGTGTGACCATTTAAACAAATCTGGTAGAAACCCGCCCAAGGTATAGTGCCACAAAGTTTGAAATCAGTGTGGATGATGGTATTGGAGAGGAAGTTGAAAATGTTAATTAGCATTAAAATGACCATTGACTTATATGTACATAGTAACCAATAGGAAAGGTGCATTTACAGATAAGTACCCAAATGGAAAAAAAAATGTTAAAAATCAGAAATCCACAGCAGTTCCACGTAGTGTATATCTTTGTTTGAGATTCCACTAAAAAACATATCCACCAAGTTTCAGCTTAATCTGAGTGACAGTTCCGGAGAAGAAGTCAAAAATAGCGAACACACACAAAACATTTTTAAAATCGAATAAAATTGCAGCACCACCTGGTGAACAAATTAAGGACTAGGAGTATCCCTGTGTGATATCAAAGCAATTGGGTGAGCAGTGTCAGAGAAGATTTTTTATGATTTGCCCAAGAAAAGAAACAAAATATTATTTAAAAAAAATAAAAAAATCAGTGGAGTGTGACCATTTAAAAAACTTGGTAGAGACCTGCCTAAGCTACATTGCCACAAAGTTTCAAGTGAATCTGGCTCAAGGTTTTGCAGAAGAAGTCAATTGTTGATGACAGATGACAGCGGACAAAGGACCATAAGATAAGCTCAGCAACTGACAAGTCAGATCAGCTCAAAAGTATGTAGGCACCTTGAAAAAATTAGTAGAAAAATTTGTTCAGGGTAGGTGCAGAAAGTCGTCTTGGTGACTCCTATGCAAAGTTCACCGAGTTTACCCCAGAGGCATTTGTAAAATTCGAGATGGCACCCAAAGCAAAGGCCAATAATGGAACTACTCAAAATACTTTGCAACATAATCAAGTACAGGAATTTAAACTATGATTTTTGCATGTGAATTGATGCTTATAGATATGTTGAGTGTATGGAAGCCACAGAAGCTCCGTGGTAGCCCACCTGATTAGCATAATTGTAAGATGGCTGCTAACAACATTCAAGGACTGAAATAATAACTGTAACAACTGTAAAGTTGCAGTGACAGGACTGTGTTGTAATGATTTACTATTATTTTGTATAATATAATGATGTTATGGTGACCTGTAGATACAAATAAAGCTATCAAATATTTCTTTTAATTGGGTTTACCTCAATAGAACCAGCACCAAATTGCATGCCTAAAGACAGGGTTATTGGAGTTATGAAGTTGCTATCTCTATGCTGTCAGACACAGAAACTTTATGCAAGTGTTTCAACTTTTAAATTTGTCCTTTTAACCACATGTAATGGAAATCATATACATGTACTCTGGATTGTACACACCTCCATGCAGCACACAGAGGCCCACTGACTGGCAAATACCCTACTTCCATTGTAGAAGATTGGGCATGTGTTGAAGAGCTAATGCAAATTATGGATGGTTTGATAGGAGACGCAGCCTCTGAAAGTTGAACTGGGAAACTGTGGGTAGAATATTTGAAACAATTGTGTGTTATTTGATGCTTTGTATCAGTAGAATGTACCAGAGACTGGGATTTACATCTTTGTGCAATCAGTGAAATGATCACATTATTCCATGCAGTTACTCACAATGCATATGCAGAATGTGCCCATCTTTACCTTGACCAAATGAAATAGCCAACATGTCACTTGAACAGTATCAGCGTTTCACTATGAATGGATACTATACTATTTGTAGATCTGACAAATACTGAGTGGAAATGTTACTGACCAGACTATTGAGCAAAAACCTCAGGAGGTCTGGTTCATGGTGGAGGCATATCAGACAGCACTGTGTCTAGGTGGGTGCATGCCATGCATCTTGTATCTCCATATGTGATGCTCATGGAACTTTCACAGCAGTTCATAGGCACACATCTGAACAGTATGTTGACTTGCATCCCAGTAAAAAAAGCAGAGATGTCAGAGATTTCACGGCATTTTACGAATGGTTATAATTTAACTACGCGTTTGCCAATGATAATTCAGATTCACTAGTCTTTATCTCAAGTGGTCCATAGCTGTCAAAAGTGTCAATGCTGATTGTGATTTTTCTCTAGACCATGTCAAACATTATGGCAACATACATGTAAAGCTGAAATGCAATGATAGAGTCACATGTACCAGTAGTGGTGACAAAAGCTGGATTGTATGCACAGTGTTGAAGTAAGTGTGAATAGCACATAATTGTTAATGAGAGCTACATGTATGATGAAAAAAGTTCTAAGGTGGAGGCATATTACATCATGAATTTGTCCAACAGTCACCATCTTTATTTCAAAAAGGTAGAATGAGGAGGACCACAAAGAGTATTTTAGCAACCACCCTAGTAAGTCAAAGGTAGATGTACATTATATAAGTTAACTTCAACACAATGTTCAATCTGTACTTGACAGAAGCCACCTACTACAGTGTACATGCTTGCCATGGCCTGTTATTGCAATATATGGATAAGTTTGTGACCACGTGTATGTGTTGACCCACTGTGGGTCACATGCTACTATGGTATTTGACAGGTATGGCAGTACGTTGTCAACAAAAGCATCTGAGCAATGGTGATGATCCTAGGAGAAAACATCACATGTTATTATATTTGATCTTATAATGAAAGCCAGCATAGCCAAGGTGGCTTTCCTAGCCAGTGCCAAGAACAGTTAGGCTTGGCTGATAGACAAACTGATACCAAAGCCTGAGAGTTTGGGTGAGAGGGTGAAGCAAAGCCCTGCAGATGCTGACTAGCCAATTGTGTCAGTAGTCATGAGCACAGGTGACACACACGAAGTACGTGTGGTTGTATTAGGTACTGATACTGAGATATTGATGATGCTGGTTGCACAGGCCAGGCCACTTCAAGTGGATCTGCGTATGCTTTTAGGGTGGAATCCTTTGCAAATGTACAGCATTGGTGAAATCCAGACAGCCTTCTATTGCATAAAGCATCACTTAATGTTTGTACATGCTATCACAGGCTGTGATACAGTGTCTTCTCTTTACAATCAGTGGAAGAAAAAAGCTCTCACTTGGTTGAATATAGCAGTGACAATTGGTATTCTTAAGTAAATTTTCTTTACCATCAGTGAAAAAAAGCTCTCACTGTGTTGAATGTAGCAGTGACAATTGGGATTTCTTAAGTCAATTTTGCTAGAAAAATAGTGCACAAGATTGATTTGCACATGCTGGTGAGGGGTTTCTTCTTAAACTTTATAGAGCTGCTCAGTCCGTTAACAAGCACAGTTACATAATGTATGACTGGTGAGTCCAAAAATTCTCCATAGCCTCCACTTTCAAGTGGAAATCCATTCTACGCACATCTGCAGCAACCAAATTTCATAGTTACTGAACCTATCATACCTATCAAGAATAGCAAGGAAATAATGAGCTTTCACCAAAAGACTGGGGTGGCAATACAGGGAGGGACTGCTTGTTCAAATTGAAGCAGACAGACCTGTGGCTCCTACCAAGATATTGAAAATGTTATCTTGTGGGTACAAGACTGGATGTGGCAAATCATGTGGCAACTTTAAGACTGGCGTGGATGGTACTCTGTTGTGCACTGTTTGTGATGGTCATAACTGCAAAAATTCACATCAAATTGACATTGGTAATGAATGAAATATCAAATGTTATGAATTAAGAGTATCATCCAGGTATTGATAATAAAATGAGATAAAGTCAATTGCTGAAAATTTAATCAGAATATAGTTGGCCTTTAGACAATAAAAGTTTGCGAAAATAATGTGGATATGTTACTTTTTGACAGGATATCAAACTTTGCAATGAAGTGAGTGCTGCCACTGTATATGTATTTATGGCAATACAGTGTATATATTGCACTATCGTATTTACATTGTCGACTTCTTCTCAAAAACCACTCCATGGAATGTTTTGATTTTGCACATGGATGTTGCCCAGGTGGACCTTTACCAACTTTGGAAATGAGATGATGATGCAATGGTTTTTTTTTTTTTTTTTTTTTTTGAAAAAATTTAAATTTTCCTTGTCTCAAGAACAACCTGGCCAGTTGCTTTGGTATTGCACATAGGGTCACCTGGGGTTACCTAGTTCCTTTTTTGGCCACCAGGTGGTTATGCAATTTTTTCAATTTTTTTTTTCATGAATTTTTGTGTGTTAAGGTTATTCTTTCTTTGTAGTTGTACTGTAAACAATGAAAGTTTGCAAAAATAATGTGGATATGTTAATTTTTGACAAAGTTATGGGATACCAAACTTTACAAATGTAAGTGAGTGCTGCCCCTGTATAAATATATATGGCAACACAGTGCATGTATTGCACTATTGTATTTACAATTTCAGCTTTTAACATAGTGATGCTTGAGTGTTGCCACTGTACATGTTTTTAGCTATATAGACTACAGTGCATGCATGTATTGCAATATTGTAAAAGCAGATAGAATCTAGTCAGCAGAGCACAGGATCATCATGATCCTCTTGTTTGTAATTTTTTTTTTTCAAGCTGTTTGTTTTCTGCTCCAGTACCAAAGTGTGTGGCTTAAATATTGGCCTCCTGTATTAATAAATACTACCAACATTGACTGGATCTTATCCAATGTCGTGTAGTTTTCACAATTTGCTTGCCGAGTGCATTTAGAAAATAGCATGCTTTTTAAAGGTTACATGTATTTTCTGCCACAATGGCTTTCTGAGAGCTTTCAGAATTATTTTTTTACTGTAACTATAGACTTTATTGGATGTTAAGGCAAGGCAAATAGTAACCTGTACATTCCATAATTTACATTTCACCATTTAGGTGACTGGAGAAGGAGTGATATATTTGCACACTGCCATTTACTTTTTGAGGGTATGATTCCAACTTGGTTAACCCTCCCCAACCCTATCAAACTGAATGGTGGAAAAATATTATCTGCATCAATGTTTTGGTCAAATTTCAAAAGTAATGAAAAACAGTTTGATTACAAATGTAGTGGAGACCTATCAAGATAATATGCACCATTCATCGCATTGCAAGGAAAGCTGTCGACTCAGTCTTAAACATAGTCTTAATCAAGGGAAAAGGGTTAACAAAACTATTTGGCATTGATTTTAAAACTGGGAAATTTGTATGTTGTATTGCATCATAGATGGCAGGCATAAATAGTCTGAAATGTTTTTTCCATAAGTCGTAAGTGCTGTATGTCACATTAAAACTGAAAGAGTGTAGAAGGGAAGATCATTAAAGCATTCATGTATAAGCCAATTTAACATTTGATGTGCAGTTCCCGACTAAGAGACATAAATGGCTCTTGCATTTCCTGAAAAATCCAATGTTCAGATGGAAGGGAAGCACTTTTATATAAGATTATATAAGTGATGGAAGTTTGACTTTCCTCAATCTGAAAATATGGCAACCCTTTAAATTTTAACAGATGACTGCTAATAAGAAACAATGTAGGTTACATCATTTGAGTGGTGATGATAATGAATATGTTAGTACATGTAGGAGAGCTTTTTGATATGTACATGTATGCAGGTGATTCAACAATTCATGCTTGTGACAATTAAGTCAGAAGATATAGAATTCAATGTAAATGGTGATCTTCAGTGCTTACAT
>CAXHWN010000519.1:0-21244 GCA_964020975.1 Hermodice carunculata
AGTTTAGCGTGTGTATTTTGGTGATATGCATAGGTATTATTAAATCAGATTTCGCGTAAGTCCAAAATAGAATCGGACAGGTAAGTTATATGTTACTTATATATCTACAAAATGTCAGTGTCTGGTTAATAAAGTTGGTTCATAAGCTAAACAGCAGGAATAAGCTAAACTAGAAAAAAATGCTTTTAATCAAATCTGTCTGTGTGCCTTTAAAGCTTACATAAATTAAAATCTTACAATAGTGACCTTCGAAGGGTTGTACCTGGAGCAAAAAGTCAGAGAAAGTAAATCATTTAGGAATCATTTCTTCAGTTGTATGGTTTCATTCTGTTCCCGCTGATGTTATCAAAACTTGAAAACTGAAATATCCCACTCTAAGTCTAGTCTGCGAATAATTTTTTACGGGCGTACATTTTTACAGTGTATGATGGGTGTCGTTGTTTCTATTTTCAATGTATATAATGTACATGAGCGGCAGCATTGTTAATTTACAAAAAAGGGCCGAAAATTTTTTTTCTTTTTCTTTTTTTTTTTTTTTTTTTTTTTTTTTTTTTTTTTTTTTCTTTTTTTTTTTTTAATGCGGTCCATTGCAGACCATACAGGGTGGAATGCAATCATACACCTGGATGCCTGGGCATTTAAGGTAACCGTCGCTCTCTGGGCTTCCCGAGAGAATAAAAATCAGCATCCAGCACAGCCTTTGCATGCAAAAATAACGGGGAAAACGTTTAGGTGCATATGTTGATTTACTATTGGCACCATCAATTGTGGTGGCAAATCGTAATACAATGAAACGAAGTATTTGCATGTGCCAAATGATCAGTCTCACTCTCGCCACCGAAAACCAAGTGCTGCTTTTTCAGAAACCCATATATATATATATATATATATATATATATATATATATATATATATATATATATATATATATATATATATATATATATATATATATATATATATATATATATATATATATATAAGTCGTTATGGCGCCACATACAAACAGCTTGTGTACATAATTGTGCAAGGTGACCAGAATGTTTGGTGATGACTTGTCTTACTTAGAAGACTGAACGTTTCTTCGTGTTTACCTCCAAAGTAGATCAGGGTCCGCATTATCTCTACCACAGTGCAGAAAACATGAAAATTGCTCGGTCGGGCAACCTTATGGTAAAAGAGATCCGCAAAAGCATCTGCAGAATTTGAGGATGCTAGCAGCAAAACTGATCTGTTAATGGGGGGAAAAAAATCAGTCAGTTATATAGTTTCGATGAGAATTCCATTGCAGATGTCTATTTTATCAAAGCCCCAAATATCAGAAAGCTGAGGTGGTTGGTTGTTTTACTTCAAGTTTAAAGTTCGTGGAATGTAGGAATGTCGCCTTCTGTGTCTGGAATGCTGAATTATATAATTTCTACAATTTGAATCTTCTCTTTACATGACTGTCCTAAATCTTCAATCTCGAAACAAAACCCACAGTGCCAGCGGGCATTATTTGTTGAAAATTCCTTTTTAGTGTGTGAAAGTTATTTATAATCGAGGCATCAGTTCATTGTTCAAAGTTTCTCTTCAAGTGTCTGACAGTTACTTAACCGCTTCCTGTCCAAACTGCTCAAAAGCTCCCGGGCATCTGATATTGTTTATTTTCGCAATTTTACTTGGATTTATGGTAATAGTAAAACATGTGACTAAAGTTTGTAGACCGTCCATATCAGGATAGCATGCTGGATGTGAGAAGTTTTGTTTGCAGGTTGCAGCCCCTCAACCCGCCCCCATGGAAAGCTGTTGACATTCTTACCTTAATCGGCAAAGGGTTAAGGGGATTAGGTCGTAAGAGTAGTTTCGAAGATGTCTTTGGCATCGCCGCGCGTTGTTACACTGACTACCCTGGACAGCCAGGTATGGGCTTATTACACCTTTTGTTAACACTTCCCTGTCACATCGGCAAAAGCCACCGGTAATTCTAAAGGTCACAAGTGATCGCGCCTTTACTATTTTTGTCTGAAGGCTTCAGCAAGAAGACACCCGTACTCATATATTCTCGGTCAACAGCTGTTGCCGACGCTCTTTGGGCACGTAGGCATAGGATAAAACCACTGCTTTGGATTTATTTTATGACGACGTAAGGGTTAAAGTCTTGAAGGAATGCACATAGAATTGATACAATCACTACCGGGTTACTACATAAGAAACCAGAGTGAGTGACAGTCTCATGTCGTTATTTTCCCATTTTGGCCTTGGGGGTCAGTCATTTTCACTCCATCTTCGTCAAATGTCATGAAACATGCAGCTGAGCTCAGTGGATTGACGTAAAGAACTGTCATACATAGTCTTTGTTTTTTCTATGATTTTGAATTTTATGGTTTTGAAGATATAAAACGTACTTTAAAGATATTCGAAATTTATTCTATCTTCATGCAAATTTCCACATGTCTATTACAATGCATGACAATTCAATTGGTGGAGTGAATCTTAATATTTATAATTATTGAAGTCCTCTTTACTCACCAATATTCTGGACAAAATAGTATACAATCAACTCACTAGATATCTTGAATTTTTTTTTAAATACTCTATGCTTTTCAGTTTGGCTTCCGAAAAGGGATTATTACTGAAATGGATGTGAGTTACCTCGTGAACAGAATTTCTGAAGCACTGAACAATCATGAACATGCTGTTAGTGTTTTTATTGATCTATCAAAGGCATTTGATACTAATAATCATGCGATTCTTCTCTCCAAATTATCTCACGATGAAATAAGAGGGGTGACCCTTGAATTCTTTAAGAGTCACAAGACTAATAGAGAACAATATGTATGTTTTCAAAACACGAAACCAGTTTCTCGGAAAATTATTTGTGGAGTGCCACAAGAGTCAATTCTAGGCTCTCTGTTGTTTTTGACTTACATTAATGAATTTGGTATATACTGTGTCTGAAGATATATTTTTATTGTTGTATGTAAATGATACAAGTTTATCTCTCGCCCCTTTTTCTCTAACTCCTGTCATGTTTTTTCTCCCTATTAAACAACGATTTTGATCCAATATATAATTTCCTGTGTATTGTATCCATACAATACAAGTGTTTACCACCTGTTGTATTTTCAACAGGTAAGTGCATTTCTTTGGAATTCTTATAAGCTGTTACGAGTTTCTACCCTCAAATGTGTCATATTTGTAAATTTATTTAATGTTCACGTGGAAACAATAAAATTCAACAAATTCAGTATGTTCTTAAAGTTATACAGGTAGAGAATCAGAGAGATTTAGATATATGAGATCTTACACGGATGTAGTGAAATACGGTATTTTCTTGTCACGAGAGAGGACATTTGTCTGTAGGGGGCCTAACATTTACAAGTGACTGCAGGTCACGAGTGAATGTTGCAGGCAAATGTGCTCCCGAGTGACAGGAAACACCGTATTTCACTCCTACTCACGTGGCATTCGATTTATTCTATGTTTAACTGGGTATTTACTGCAAAATTATACCCTATAGGCCCACTTTCCACGCCGGTCGGATGTGCTATCTTTGTTTACACTGGCTATAGTCATACCGTATCACATCTGACGTACGAAAGAACATCGCCATGTACATTTGATTTCTTGTACGTGTTAAAGCAATACGTCATTGCTGCTGGCGCGTCACAACAATGTTTCGGTCATGTGACTATAGGAGAGAATATGGTTTTTGGTTTTAACTCCCCCAAATCTACATTTAACCCCAACATAGAATAAAAAATATATTTATGTCTGTGTGCAAACACAGATACTGTTCTTTTTGTCTCTCTTTCTTTTGTTCATTCTTTCCATAGCCCGAGGTTTCCAGAATAGGCTATTTCTCGGCAACCGCCAGAGTTATTATTCCACATTTGGCATGAATAGCCTATAGCCATAACACAGAAGCTGATTCTGCGTGTCAGCGTCTTTCATGTTTTTAAACCTTAAGTGGCTTGGTGCTCAGGTAGTTCACAATGGAAATATAGTTATGTCTGTGTGCCGACACAGACATATTGATTTTCTAGGATTTCTTTCTTTCTTTCTTTCTTTCTTTCTTCTTTACATGCAAATTTGTCCGACATTTCATTTGAAAAGTGTTACACGTAAAAACTCCAAACTTGGCATGATTATACTTCCATACATAGAGTCTTGAGTTTTTGTAAAGAGGTTCAACGGTTTTGAAAATTTTGCAAATTAGGGTCATTTGAACATTTAAATCTTGAATATCTTCAAAACTATATAGGTACAGGTAAGCAATCCAACTTCAATTAATGTTTGTAACACTGCACAATTTTGTAATTTATATGTGACCTCTAAAGGTCAAAGGTCGAGGTCATTTGGACCTTTAAAATTTTCATCCAGTCATAACTGGGTCAGTTTTAATCCAATGTTGATCATGTTGGGTTCAAATTTAAGCTATTGTAACACTGCACATTTTTGTAATTTACATGTGACCTCTAAAGGTCAAGGATATAGGTCATTTGGACCTTTGTAATATTTACAACTCTTGAAGGCACACAGACAGATTTGCTTTGAAGCAAATCTTCTTTTCTAGCTTCTTTTTAAAATTGTAGGTGCAGCCACTTATCGATTGCCTACTATATCTGTGTGTAAAGGCAAACATTCTATTTTTTTCTGTCTTTCTTTCACGCTCATGAAATTTCTCTGCCTCGACTAAAGCTAGAAAATTCAAAATTTGATGGTTATAACCCTATCAGTAAAGTTAAAGAAATAATCATTTTAAATACATTTTGTGGGAACAGATGGGAAGTCAAAATTCTTTTCTCCTTTCTTATTTTTTCTGGCTGCCTCTTTGCTTGTCAAGAAATGACATTCAAATTTCAATTTGCAGTTATTTCATTCATTGGTATTTGCGAAGCTTTGGCATATCTTCAAAGCATTTTGACTTTGCAAGCACACAGACAGGTGCGCTGTGAAGCAAATTATTTTTTCTAGTGATCGTTTTATTTTTGGGTGAAAACTAGTAGCACAGATGGATAAAATACATGTAGTGTAATGAATGGGAATCGTCGGAAAAATACAGAGCACATATCTACTAGTAAAAACATTCAATCAACACGTTTTGGGTTTTTTTTGGGGGGGGGGGGGGTCGGTTGAAAGACCACATGTTTATTTCCAATTGTACAAAAGAGTGAATTTTCTGATTTCTAATAGTCTGGTGTTGAAATGGAAACACACCCTCTATATCCACGTCTGATGGACACCTGTCAGTCTATTATTATGTTCAGTTGGAAGATTCGTGATATTCAAAACCGGTGAAGTCTTGTTGAAAGTATAGTGTCGATTGCTCAAGACAATTAAAACTTGTTTTATCTGCGAAGTATGTAATCCAACAGAGTCGTCAAATAGTAATCAGGTTAAAATCATCTTATGACTTCAGTTAATATCTATACTACAAACGTCAGATGGGACACTTTTGAATGACCTGTATACAAAATGCTATAAATTTTATTCTTTCCGGACAAAGAAAATTATTCGAAATTACATCGGTTCACTATTCATTGGATACCCATTATTACAAAAAATACTCAACATGTGAAAAGAGTATCGATGCATATTATAATTTAGTGTGTTCGGAGAAAGGTCATACTGTAAACATGTAACCCGGGTCTTTATGTGGCATATTCGGTAGATTTCGTGCAAACGTTTTGTTAATCAATCGACACAGCACGGGCCAATGGCAGTCTTCTTGCTGTGATCCAATAAACGACTGAGTGTTGACTCCTATTTCGTGACGTCTTAACAGCTGTACATTATGTGCAAACTGCTAGTTTATCTTTGATTGTCTTTTTTTGCGATCGCTTTTTTTAACAGTAGAGCAAAAATAACAGATTTCACAAGAGTAACAAAATTATCTACTTTACCTTGTATTACCCATTGAAGGACCAAGTTATTTATTTATTTATTTATTTATTTACTTATTTATTCATTTATTTATTTATTTATTTATTTATTTATTTATTTATTTATTTATTTATTTATTCATTCATTCATTCATTCATTCATTCATTCATTCATTCATTCATTCATTCATTCATTCATTTAGTTATTTATTTATTTATTTATTTGAAACTGCTCTCGCCTTTCTCATACACTATTGTAAGTGTCTCTGCCAAGTTCACCCCGAAGTGTTTTTTAATGCTTGATATACCTTATACAACTAAATAATATGATATTTTAATAAAGAGATTGGTGACCGTCAGAACTGATAGACTATATAAAGCAGTAGTGTAATTGCTGTATGAACCGCAGCATGACCCCTGGTTTAAATCCAGGACGACACTTGCACTAAATTGCAAAATAAAAACTTGTCGCACACAACTACATAATCATTTAGTTTAAAAGCAATTTCTATACCAAGAGATAATGCACATGAACTCCAATCGCGGTTTCTCGTGAAGACACATTTTATATGGAATTTTAGCACAGTCATAAAAGTAACACTTGTCATATCTGAATGGACATATAATACAACTAGAAAAGAAGATTTGCTTAAAAGCAAATCTGTCTGTGTGCCTTCAAAAGTTAAATATTAATGCTACAACTTTTATCCTTTGGTATTTCACATTACATTAAGCTTATGGCTGGATGCAAATTTTGAAGTCCAAATGACCTTGACCTTTGACCTATACAGGTCAGCTGGATGCAAATTTTAAAGTCCAAATGACCTTGACCTTTGACCTATACAGGTCACATGTAAATTACACAGTGTCACAATACTAACAATTTAAGCCCAACATGAACCAAATGGGATGAAAATCGACAAAGTTATGGCAAGATGGAACTTTCAAAGGGCCAAATGACCTTGATCTTTGCCCTTTTGAGGTTACATGTTCTTATAGAAATGTGCAGTGTTGCAAAACCTTCAATTTGAACCCAACATGATTATTTTTGGGTGGAAATTGGCCAACTTATGACTGGATAAAACGTTTAAAGGTCTAAATGACCTTGACCTTTGACCTTTAGAGGTCACATGTAAGTTTAAAAATATGCAGTATTACAATAACTACAATTTGAGCGCAAAAAGATAAAAATTGACCAAGTTATGGCTAGAAGAAAGCAACCATCGAAAGTGGCCTTTGACCTTGAAATGATCTTTTACCTTGAGATGACCTCTCCCTGAAGAGAACCTTGACCTCAAAAGTAACATTTTAGCCAAAAATTGACCTTTTACCTTGACATGACATTTGACCTTGACATGACCTTGACAATTGAGATGATTTTTACCGTGCTTTGATCGAACTCCTATACACTCGGAACCACATCTACCATAGTATATAGGATATGGAAGATTTGAAACTTTAATTAGCCCTCATTTGCATAATTTTGAAAAGCATGACCTCTTATTATAAAAAGAGCCAGACTTCATATATGGAAGTATAATTGTGCCAAGTTTGGAGTTTCTATGTGTAATACTTTTCAAATGAAATGTCGGACAAATTTGCCTGTAAAGAAAGAAAGAAAGAAAGAAAGAAAGAAAGAAAGAAAGAAAGAAAGAAAGAAAGAAAGAAAGAAAGAAAGAAAGAAAGAAAGAAAGAAAGAAAGAAAGAAAGAAAGAAAGAAAGAAAGAAAGAAAGAAAGAAAGAAAGAAAGAAAGAAAGAAAGAAAGAAAGAAAGAAAGAAAAGAAAGTTGGCACACAGACATAATGAATAAATACATGTACAATGAGCTTGGCCGTGTCATTTATGGAATTCACGCATACCTACCTCCATTAACAGATAACAGATTTATTTAGCTATGTAGGAAAAAAACTATTTCCATAATAAGCAGGTCATAGTTAGTACACAGACACCTGAGTCCTCTGAGGATTTTCTAGTGCCCTGTAATCGTAGACGACAGGGTGGTCCTTGAAATAAATATCTAGCCTTGATTTAAATGAATTTACTGATGGTGCATTTACTACCTCACTAGGCAGCGAGTTCCACCAGTCTACAACTCTGTTGCTAAAATAGTACATCCTAATATTTGTGTTTGATCTTAATTTTGTAAGTCTTAGGTTGTGTCTTCTCAATATGATATCCTCATTGATTGGGGGTAAACATTTGGTTGCTTTATAAAGGTCTTGCATATACTTGTATGTATTACTTAGATCTCCTCTAAGTCTTCTGTACAACAGTGTTGGGATTTAGAGTCTTTTCAGTCTTTCAATGTAAGTTAAATTTTCAAATTTCGGGATCCTTTTTGAAGCTCTCGTTTGGACTGATCCAGTTTGGTCGGCCAACTTCCACACATGAGTTGACCATACGGGAGCCCCATATTCCAAACGTGGTCTGATCATTGATGTCCACAACAGTTTGCATACTTCCACGTTTACCTACTCAAATGTCCTCCACATAAGGCCAGTGATCGTATTAGCTTTTTTAACCATCTCTGTGGTATGAAGTTCAAAGTTTGAATTTTTGTCTATCCAGATTCCTAAGTCAGACATTTTGTATTGGAAGTCTGGATGATTTTTTCCAATACGTAGCACCGTAATTTAATAGGATGAAACTTCATCTGCCAAACATCTGCCCAGTTTTCAAGTTGTTGGACATCTACTTGCATTGCTTCACAATCCTGAAAAGTTAACACCAGCTTAGATAATTTAGCACCACCAGCAAACAACTTAATGCATGCTTTAACCACGTCAGGCATGTCATTAGTAAACATGAGAAACAAGGTAGGTCCCAGGACAGTACCTTGAGGAACACCGCTGCATACATCTTTCCATTGTGACATACTGCCATTTATTTTTACTCGTTGTTGCCTGCTTGTTAGAAACGATTCAAGCCATTTCAATATGTTTCTGGTGATGCCATAACTTTTTATTTTTACCAGTGGACGTTGTATTGGTACTGAGTCGAAGGCCTTTTGGAAGTCAAGATAGATGACATCAACTGGTTTTCCTTCCTCAAGCCATGAAGTTCCCTTTTCCAGTGATTCTAACAGTTGCGTAACAGTAAATCTGCCATGTCGAAAACAATGCTGATGCGTATGTAGTAAATAGATCATTTTGTGTAAAATGGTCCACAGTGTGATTTCTGATGATTCCCTCAAACATTTTGTCGCACAACCGAGTAAGATTGACTGGTCTATAATCATTTGGTAGCTTTTTAACCCTTTTTGTGTATGGCTGTTATATGGCTCTGTTTCCAGTCGCTTGGGATAGTCCCCGATTGTAATTACTTGTTGAAGAGGATATGTAGTGGCAAGACTATTGATTCAGCCGTTTCCTTTAAAATTCTTGGGTGCAATTTATCTGGTCCCACAGATTTGTTCACGTTTAGATTGTTTAGTCGTTTTAAAATGTCATCAAAGCTGACATCTAAGTTCTCCAATACGTGTGTGATTTCTGCTGACATACGTTCTGGGATGTTTCTCAGGTTTTCTTCAGTAAATGTACTGGCAAAAAATCATTTAAAACTTCGACTTTTTCCTGATTATTGACCACAATCCTGTGTTTTCATTCCAGATGAGGAATACTGTCTCTGGTTTTAGATTTAGACTTGACATATTCACAGAAAAGATTAAGGTTTTTCTTTATGTTCTTAGCTATTTGCTTTTCATACCCTTCCATGGCCTTTCTAGTAGCCCATCTTGCTTGGTTTCCAGCGCTTGTAAATTTTACATAGTTTTGGTAAGAATCTGTTTCATAGTACTTGTTCCAAAAGTTTGAATTTCTTGCGTAGTTTGCATTTTGCCTTTTGGTTGATCCAATCTGCTTTATTTTTCCGTTCATTTGTAATGTTTTTCTGTGAAATATTCTTATCTTGTGCATTCTTGAGAATTGTGGAGAAAATTTTCCAACATTCTTCAACATCTTTATCCCTTAATAATGATGCCCAATCCATCTGAAGATCTTTATTCATTTGAGTGTAATTTCCCCTTGAATATTGGGAATATGTATTCTTGCTGTATGTTTCCTGGGTATAACATTTGCAGTTGAAAGTGATCACACGGTGGTCACTCTTTTCAATGGGTGCTTTAACTTCCAGGTTATTTATCATATTATCTTCATTTTTAGTGTCAAATCTAATATGTTAGATTCTTGGGTGATTTGATGCCTTGAGTTGAAAGTCTTGTGTTGGCATAAGTACGAGTCCCGTATTGCCTCTAAGAATTTTCCTGCTTCATTTCTCAGTGTTGGAGCGAAATACCCTTGTCATTCCATTTTAAATCTGGATGATTAAAGTCTCCTAGAATCAGCAAATGAGAATAACCTAGCCTTGTGCAGTTTTGGATCAGTTGATTCATTCTTATCTATGCTTGAGTTTGGGCTTCTGTAAATACCCATAATCAAAAGTTTGTGAACTCCATGTAGCTTTATTTCAACAGGTACAACCTCACAAAATTGAGTTAATTTTGATATGTCTATTTCCGGAGATTGTAAAGTTTCCTTTATATGAACAGAGATACCAAAACACCTTCTCGTTCGGCATTTGTAAACAGTGTGTATCCTGGCATACGTAGTGCAGTTCTTGTCATACTAAATCTTGGGTTTTTGGATTAGTTTCTGTCGTAACTAATTACAGAAAAACACTCAGGCTTTTTGTTTGAACCATTCTTTTTAGGAATGGGAATATGGTACACTTGGTATGTGCGTTTCCCATTTTCGTCTAGGTGATTGGTGCCGAAGGTTGCTGGTTCAAGACCCGGCCATTCCGTGGTCAAAATAGATATATATTTTCGGTGCTTCTTTGATGATGGTGGACTTGCATAGGGCTATGTACAGTCCCCGATCTGGGACAACTGCGAACACAGTAATTCATTTGTACTTGAATAAATATGATGAACTGGGCTGTGTCAATTATGGCATTCACGCATACCTTTTTAGGAATGGGGATTTGATACAGTTGGTTCATGTAAGGGCGTTTCCCATTTTCGCCTAGATGACTGGTGCCGAAGGTTGCTGGTTCAAAACCCGGCTGTTCCCTGGTCACATAACACAGTTGGCCAGAAATTGGAAGGATTTACTGAACAAAGTTGATTCATTCTTTTGAAACAAACTTAGAGTTGACAACTAAATACAATTTAATTTTTCGGAGACTTCCATAGTGAAGAGTAGGTGTCATCATGGAGTTTGTTCTACATTTCTGGTACAGGATGTCCATTGTTAGAGTACTTGTTAGGAATTCCCCAGGTGTATACAGTTGTCTGGCTGTAACTGCTCTTTTTATTATAACTGGGACTGAACATATAGCCCCAGTTTCTTTCTACCTCAGTTATTACCCTGGCAAGTGGTTGAACAAATGTGACGTATCCAGCTGAAGGGTACATACTAGTTCAGGGGTAAGTCAAATCATTATGTCTGGGTGCAAACCCAGACATTTTGGGTTTTTTTCAAGAATTCTTTTTTCTTCCTTCTTTCTTTCTTTCTTTCTTTCTTTCTTTCTTTCTTTCTTTCTTTCTTTCTTTCTTTCTTTCTTTCTTTCTTTCTTTCTTTCTTTCTTTACGACCAAATTTGTCCAGAGTTTTTCTCGGACACTATTATTCTGACCAGGGACGTGTTATAGATGGACTACCAACGGGAGCGCTAATCCCTTTAGTGGTCAACTGGGCGCGACGACTACAAAGCGTGTTCACTAGCGCCGCTCAAGTTAATCCCCCCTGCTCAGTCCGTTTGTTGTTCCATCTAGGTTTCCGCGTTCGGTTGTATCAGGTTACATACATCAGGCTTACATCAGGTGTGCTATTGTACCAAGTTCAAAAACGGAGAGTTTTGTGCGTGCGCAACCAGTCTCATCGTTTGAATCAGAACCGTACGAGTCCATCGATGTGTTTTTCGTTGAAATCGGCCGATAAAAGGGCTAGTTTTTGCATTTTTTCTGTCCAAAATGATGCAAAGTTAGACAACTTGCGTACGTAATAACTCCCTACGCCGTAATTAGCAATAAAAAATGTAGTTTTACATGGATAGTGTATGCCGGTAGGATCATGATGGTGGTTTCATTTCTTGTAGCTGAGTCCGGCGTAACGCTAAATTTTGACTTTAAAATGTGGAACACGGTGAAAAATTTTGCACATTTCAGTCGGTAACGCGATTATTCTCGCCTTTCATCGCGTGCCCTGGCCCACGAGACTGCCAGCGGCCAGCGCGGACCGTGGAGTTGTGTTTGTTCAGCACTGAAGGTGCTCGCTCAAACACCCGATCACTTGAGCAGCGGCAACATAGATGGTACAAAGGGGGCCCCGCCGTTGGTAGTCCATCTATAGCACGTCCCTGTTCTGACAATCACCAAACTTGCCATGGTGACTCACTTACCAGTGAAATTAAGCTCCTTGGTTCGAATGGTCAGGATGTTTAAAATTATGCAAATTAGGGGCAATTAAAATTTTAAAGGCTCCATATCTTCCAAAGTATTGCAGATAGACACAAAGTTCTCATTTACACATATAGGTTTGAAACAACTGGTAAATCCAGTAGCACACAAACAAAACTTGGGGAAATTTTATGTATGCTAAATTCACCAAATTTCTCCCCAATCCACATGCAGGCCTTCAACTGCCTGCTCTATGACCTATTGCTTGACCTCTATGGTGCCAGGCAACCATTTTGCATTCATAATTTGTTAGCTGGAACCTGTCTCACAGGAAGCTTTCTACCGATGCATGCTAGGTGTATGCTTTGGAAGGTTTGGGTCTTGCAGCGAAAAAAAAGGAGGGGGGGGGGAGACTCCCAACAACTGTGTAATGAGGCTCTCAATAAAATACAGAGAATCTCTTTCTGTTCATGCAAGAACAGATCGACTCCATGCTGCCATATGTACCAGGCAGGCTATGTAGTTTCCACTAAAGCTACACAGGCCTGTCAGTGCACCTTGACTGAAACTGGTGCCCCAGCTGGCCTGTTTTTGCCTGAGGCAATGTCAGTCCCAAGGGAACACAGGCTCCATACTTCTAGGCAGAACAAGCCTGAGTGTACCCTCTGTTAAAAATAGACTACATACAGAGCTGAGTGGCCAGACCAAGGAGGGAAGAATTTGTGTCATCTCAGTGGACACCTTCACTTTGTAACCAGATAGATGAAGCCTGTTCTTCATGGCCAATACTGAGACAGTATAGTGCTTGTCTTGGTTCACAGATACATGTATATGTAGTTTCTTGACAGCTTCTCTTAAAATTTGTTTATGCAATAAAGGGAGAAAGACAGTTTTGTATTGCATATATACAAATCCCCTTGAATTATAATATGTATACACTGTACATATATAAGTGCATGTATGAATTATGTACATATACATGCACACATACTCATTCATACTGCCCAGAAGAGCTGACCCTCTCAGGAGTGGGCACTTTTCTCTAGTCCCATGGATGGCTTTTCTCTGGCCCCAAGGGTACCCACTGTAGAGAGGTTTCACTGAATTAGTAAACAGTGGAATTTTCTTTCTTTCTTTTTTCCTTTCTTTTTCTTTCTTTTCTTTCTTCACGACCAAGTTGGTCTGGAGATTTTCTCAAACGCTATTTTTTTGAAAACCACCAAACTTGCCATGGTGACTGACCTAACCTGTGAAATTGTGCATCTCAACTGGAATAGCATGATGTTTAAAAGTATGCAAATTTAGGGGCAATTAAAATTTTAAAGGCTCCATATCTTCCAAAATATTGAAGATACTCAAAATTTCAATGTGCATATATAGCTTTGTGACACCTGCCAATATAATGGACAGTATAAGTTGTAGAATTTCAAATTATGCTAATAAGGGGCTTTGAAAAATTTCAAAGTTGTGTATCTCCGAAACTATTATACATAGACATGCCATTTCAACTTCAATTTGTAGGTTTGTGGCAAAGCCACATCCAATCAACCAGGAACCAAAGTTGTAGGATTTTAATTTATGCAAATTAGGTAAACATGCAAAATGTAAATCTTGAATAGCTTCAAAACTATTATAGATATAGGTGCCATTCCTACTTCAAATTATGGGTTTGTGGCAAAGCCCCATCCAATGAACCATAAACCAAAGTTGTAGGCTTTCAATTTATGCAAATTAGGCAAATACACAAAATTAAAATGTTGAATAGCTTCAAAACTATTATGCAGATACTAGTTTCATTCAAACTTCATTTTATAAGTTTGTGACATGGCCACATCCGCTGAACCAAACATCAAAGTTGTAGCATTTCACTTTATAAAAATTAGGCTGATACACAAAATTTAGATTATGTTGAACAATGGCAAAGTGTGGCATTTCAAGCTGTGCCCATTGTGAAGGCACCCAGAGAGATTTTCTGTGAAGCAAATCTTCTTTTCTTGTTCTTATCTGAACTTGTTCTCTACTATTTAGTAATTATGTTTGGTTTGACAGGTATTCTGTATTCATATTGAAGCTCTGTATTTATAAGCAAAGCTTCACTTATTTAGCTAATTCATCATTTGCCACGTTCATATCTATTCATTATGTGGGTTGTCTTAATTAGCTTAGACAAGGAGCCGCAACGCAGAAAGACATGTACAGGTACAGTCTCCGAAACATGTTCTGAGTAGTTACCCCGCTGAAGACCCTTTAATTTATTTAGGCTAATACAGCCTATGTCAAAAATCTATAGAAGAACATGACAAATTTACTTCCATGTGTATATAGGTTAAACAGTGACAGGTCGCTTATGGAGTGTGGAGAGTTCGGAATACAGAATAGGGTAATGACTACCAGGAAGTGGTTCTAGACGAAAAGACGCAAATACATCACACACACACACACAAACACACACCCACACACACCAGCCTGCAGATGCAAGTCGCGTGTTCCATGTCAAATTTGTGTCTATGATTGAAACGTTCTGTTGTGTTTTGGAAAATAAAATACATACATGTTTAAACTATACACACGACTAAAATTCGCGTTGGAAATTAGGTAAGAAAGGTTATAAGCCTACATGCATACATGGTTACAGCTTGTGGTCGTCTGGTCCGAGCAACTAAAGTTTTTGGGTATGACTACGGACAAGAATAGTATAGATTATGTATAACTTAATAATGGTATCTATACTATGTATCAATAGATTATTATGTTGTACATATGATAACCTGAAGCGACCTGTAGAAAATTTGCTACAGGAGATGATGCTAAGAGGTGTGTTTGAGCTCTGAGTTTACTCTTTGGCTCAGCAAACGACTGTCTTAACTCGGTCTGATTTGTTGAACAAACATGACATTGATACAAAATGTTCTTAATTCTAGTAATATAAATGTGCAGATCTCTACTCATATCATTAGATCTTTGAGAAATGAGTTCACAGTTTCCCTTGGCGCTGTACCCAGCGCAGAGCAAAGACGTTGACTTGTGGCATATCATTCTCGGTGAAAGCCGAAATGAAAGGCAGACGACATTTGTGACACCCGACGCGTTCTTGCAATTTTCATAGGAAAAAGTTCAACGCCAAAAGTCGGCGTCAGGTTTCGTAGGGTTAAATATCTGCTTCTACAGACCGCAAAGGTGTTGCTAGGTTGAAAGTTGCAGTAAATATTCCATTCTGATTGGCCAAGAAAAACAAACATAAATTTCCCGAGCGCCGAGACCGTTTTGTCGGCACGTCCAATGGGTGTATCCGTGTTGTTGTCCTTTTGATTGTCATATTGTCTGTCATGACTCGGACATCAGTATGGGTATTTTCAGCGCAGTAGTTTCAATAGAACCCCTGGTCTCGGCATATATGACTAACAGAGCGCATCTTCGTTTTAATCGAACACCCGTGCACTTGCCAAGCTCAACGATGACACCTTGATCGAGCATGATTGTGCTTATATTCCATCCACGCCCCCAGCGCATTCGAACCCAGGTAAGGATGGGAGGATGACACAAGGTAACTTTCTCGTTCAAAATTTTAGTGCCCAAAGTCAAGTGGGGTGTGTTGGTATGTGCAGATGTTGACTTCAGAGCCATACACACTTGAAATGACACCATCCAAAAGTGTATGATGTGAAACCATTGTTAACGTACCAGGTAAACGAAATTTTAGCTTTTTTGTACTTTGGGGTGTGCGTGTTTTGTTTTGATTTTTTTTTCTTTTTTGTTCTTCTTTTTTACAGTTGAAGTCGGAAGGCATTTCCTATGATTTGCAATCAGTCAATCTTTGCATTTTACAATTAGTCTTTGGGACACCTGAACTGAACAGTGAAGTGAATAACAAAATACATGTACATTGTATTTATGTTCAAATCCCTCAAAGACAAGTTAGAATGCTCACATACGGAGCATGAAACCAGCGACGAAAGTTCAGCAGCAAATGTCATTCACACTCACATCAGAGGGTTAAATATATGTATTTAATAAGTTTTACATCTCACAGTCATAAGCAAAGGTCACAGAATTCACATTAATTTGGCCTCCAAAGTTTTCAAATGGCCAAACGTGTGTGAAAAACTCACAAAACTGCGAATTTGATGTTAAGCAGGGCATCTGTTATTTTTAACGAGAACCAGATACCCATTATCTGACATAGGGTCCTTGCGAGGATAAATAATAAATCACAATTATTGTGAAATCCAATACATTATGCTACCTGTATGGACCAACACTTTTCATAGACCACATGTAACATAAGTTCCGTCTGTTGCTTCATCAGCATTGTGTACATGGCTGGTACAGGTAGCACGCTGCTCCGCTGTTTGGTGGGGCTCTGAGCCGAGGACGGAAGGTCACTTGGCAGGCAGCGTAAAGACTTGGCAGGTTTTGTCAGCAAACAAATATCATGAATTTTTAGCTCAGCTGAGCTTATAGGATGGTCCTTCGTCCGTTCTTCCGTTCACAATTCACATTTTCGACTTCTCCGAAAGCGTTAGCCAGATTTACTTTCTTTACTTTTACTATTCAAAATCTGAATTATTCTTTTAAATCCGGTGAGTAAAATTGCATGTAATGTGTGTAATACTTTTCAAATGAAATGTCGGACAAATTTGCCTGTAAGAAAGAAAGAAAGAAAGAAAGAAAGAAAGAAAGAAAGAAAGAAAGAAAGAAAGAAAGAAAGAAAGAAAGAAAGAAAGAAAGAAAGAAAAACAATATGTATGTGTTGGCACACAGACATAATTTCGAGGCCATGGTGACTAAAGGATAAAGTGTTGTCATCTGCATTATTAAACAGATGACAACCCCCTATCCTATGGTACATGTCATTGATAAAAATGTTGAATAACAACGGGCTACGAATAGATCCCTAGGGGACACTTTTTATAATCCTTAGCCACTCACTGCGCGTCTCACCAACTTTAACTCTCTAGTATCTGTCACTCACATAACAGCTCACAAGTTTTAGGGCTTTAGAGTGATGACCACAGGCCTTCAGTTTGGAGAGAGTAATAGCGTGGGTTAAACAGTGAAATGCACGTGACAAATCCATGAGTACAGCACCACATAATAATTTTTATCAAGTTATTTTATCCAGTCCAGCTGAGCTTATAGAATGACACGTCGTCAGTCCACACCTACATTTTCGATTTCTCTAAAATCGTCGGCCAGATTCACTTCAAACTCGCTGGGGATATACCTTGGATGGATCCCTCCCAAGTTTATTCATATAGTCATGCTCCGCTGATTTTGGGGAGTTTTTCATTTCATTTGAAGGGTGGGTGGGGGGAATCTTGAAAATCTAAGAAACCACTGGACTAATTGCTTTGAAATAGTAGTACTTAGAAGGGTCAAACAAACTTTTCACTAGGTGGCATTGCTGTGGATCCCTAATATTTCACGAATTGTTGAAGCCGGGTACTTACAGGCTAATGCATACATTATCATTCATTGATATCTAAGTCTTTGGGCATTGCAATGGTAATTTAAATTTTTGTCTTCTCCAAAACCATACCCCCAGATTCATTTAAAATTTGGTGATGATGGATCTTTTGTGGGTCTCCACTGAGTTTGATGCAATGGTCATGCTCCAGCGATTTGGGGATTTTTTTTTCACTCTTGATTAACTTTTAAAAATCTTTTTTTAAACCATTTCATCTATTGCTTACAAAATACATTGGAACACTTCTGGGTACCTCGACCCCCCCCCCCCCCTTTTTTTAGGCCTACTTTTATTTTGTTTGCTTGGCGCTACGACTTTTTCTACTTTTTCACGATATTTTGGTGTGTTGTCACTCTTTTCGACTTCTTAGAAAACCACCATTTAGAGTATGCAGAAACTTTGTGTTAGCATGTGGAATGGTCAAACTAAGTTGTCCAATAGGTGGCATAAATTTAGATCGCTGATTTTTAACAATTTTTTCAATGTGGGCACTTAATTCTTTGTCAATGGCAAAATACTTATTGATCACAATGGATGTCAATGGGGGATTGTAATGATTATCCATATTTTTAGACCTCTTCAAAAAACAAACAAAAACCGTCAGCCCTGTTGATTTTAAACTTGGTGGGGATGTACTTTGGATCGGTCTTTCTTGCATTTGTTCAAATGGTCTCGCTTAGTTCAGTTGACTACAGGTTGTTTCTACAACCATCTAGTTATATGCACAGGATATTTGGAAAGTAAAACGTACTAAAATGTAACTTTTATAAATAATGGACAGATGGCTCCAAATGGATAGTTGTCCACAATGCGAAAGTCCCAGTTAGGAGCAAAATACACAAATATGAAACATTATTTTCCCTCAACCATACTACACTCAGAATGTCCAGAAAGCCATTAACGTGACTGCGTTTGCGTGCGTTTTTGCCGTATGTATATATCGCTATACATATAAGACCATTCATGGTGGCACACCCCAGGTCAATAGCTTTTTTTAGGCGCGGCTTGGGTGCAATTCAGCAACAGTGTTCTCTAGTTACGAGAAATTTAAGTAAAAACGTGAAGGCAGACCACAGTTTACATCCGGGCGCTTTTGGGTGGGGAAGGCTTAATCAGTTTGTCTCCATTAAGGAAAAAATGTAGACAAACATCAATCATAACGGATCAATACACACAGTCATGCATGAAAAAAGTAGTGTATACGCTCGCCTTCTTGTTAACCCGTCGAATTATTTCTTTTCGCAAGATTGGTACTCAGAAAACGTTCCATCGACGTTTTTAGGGCCACAAGGGTCAAATTTTATATGTGTTAGAAAGCAAGGCAAACACTAGCAAAGAAGATTTGCTTCAAGGCAAATCTGTCTGTGTGCCTTCAAAAGTTGTAAATATTAAAGGCTACAACTTTTGTCCTTTGGTACGTCACATTACATTAAGCTTATGGCTAATGCAAATTTCAAAGTCCAGATGACCTTACCTTTGACCTTTACAGGTCACATGTAAATTACACAGTGTTGCAATACCAACAATTTAAGTACAACATGAACCAAATCAGATGAAAATTGACCAAGTTATGGCAAGATGAAACTTTCAAAGGGCCAAACTACCTTGACCTTTGCCCTTTTGAGGTTACATTTTCTTATGAAAATGTGCAGTGTTGCAATACCTTCAATTTGAGTCCAACATGATTTGAATTGGATGGAAACTGGCCAAGTAATGGGTGGACAAAACTTTCAAAGTTCCAAATGACCTTGACTTTTGAACTTAAGAGGTTACATGTGAATCACAAAAATGTGTAGTGTTACCATAACAACAATTTGAGCCCAACATGATCAAAATTGGATAAAAATTTACCAAGTTATGGCTAGAAGAAAGCCACCATCGAAAGTGGCATTTGAACTTGAAATGACCTTTCACCCTAAAATAACCTTTGACCTTGAGATGACCTCTATCTGAAGTGAACCTTGACCTCAAAAGTGACATTTTGGTCTACAATTAACATTAGACCTTGACATGACCTTTGACCTTGACATGACCTTGACATTTTAGAAGACCTTTACCTTGCTATGATCAAACTCCTATACACTCGGAACCACATCTATTATAGTATATAAGATATTGAAGATTTAAAAATTTAATTAGCCCTCATTTGCATAATTTTGAAAAGCATGAGCTCTCATTATAAAAAAGCCATACTTCATCTATAGAAGTATAATTGTGCCAAGTTTGGAGTTTCTACATGGAATACTTTTTAAATGAAATGTTGGACAAATTTGCCTGTAAAGAAAGAAAGAAAGAAAGAAACTAGGAAAGATGATTTGCTGCATAGCAAATCAGTGTGTGTGTCTTCAAAGCATATTGGTATGGCAAAGTACAACTATTACATAAAACAGGAGTACAAGTTGGAATGGCATCTCTATCTATTATAGCTTTGAAGTTATTCAAGATTTAAAATTTCTAATGTTGCAAATTAAGCATAATTTAAATTGCTACAATTTTTATTTTTAATTCATTAGGTGCGCAATGGTCAACAACCCTCTGGTAGAAGTTGGAATGCCATCTATATCTATTAAAGTGTTTAAGATATTCAAGATTGAAAATTTCAAATGCCCCTAATTTGCATAATTTTAAACATCTTCTTTTCTCTGTATAAAACAGTCAAACTCCTTGAATGGAGGTACAATCATGTCAAGTTTGGACTTTCTATGTATAATAGTGTCCGAGAAAAGTGTCGGACAAATTTGCTGGTATAGAAGAAAGAAAGAAAGAAAGAAAGAAAGAGAGAGAGAGAGAGAGAGAGAGAGAGAGAGAGAGAGAGAGAAAGAAAGAAAGAGAGAGAGAAAGAAGAAAGAAAGAAAGAAAGAAAGAAAGAAAGAAAGAAAGAAAGAAAGAAAGAAAGAAAGAAGAAAGAAAGAAAGAAAGAAAGAAAGAAAGAAAGAAAGAAAGAAAGAAAGAAAGAAAGAAAGAAAGAAAGAAAGAAAGAAAGAAAAGTGTCTGTTGACACGCACACTTTAATGATAGAATGCACGAGCAGGGATCTTGAGCATTTCCTGGACTGTGTAATTGTATATGAATAATGTAGCCCAAAATGTTTTCTTTAACAGCCACTGAACTGACTGGTGTCCAGAAAGAAAACATTAACTTATAATTAAATTACCAAACAGACATAGCTATTCAATCAGTGCAGCCAATGTTTTATATGACAAAATTAACTCATTCAGTGATGAACCCCAAAGGATATGCTCTTTGCTAATTCTTTCAAATTTGCATTGCTAATACAATATGTGAAACAAATAAAAAAAGGTCAGACTAGAAAAGATGATTTGCTGCATAGCAAATCAGTGTGTGTGTCTTCAAAGCATATTGGTATGGCAATGTACAACTATTCCATAACACATGAGTACAAGTTGGAATGGCATTTCTATCTATTACAGCTTTGAAGTTGTTCAAGATTTAAAATTCCTGATGGTGCTGTTTAGCATAATTCCAATTGCTACAACTTTTGTTTTAGATTCA
>CAXHWN010000521.1:0-14000 GCA_964020975.1 Hermodice carunculata
CATTTTGAAGCACCAGCTATGAATCTAGATTTAAAAGGGTTTTTATGTAATTTGGGTATCCAAAACAACTCGACCAAAGTGGTGGCATTTGTGGTAGGCTGAAATCCATTACATAAATTTTTTATTCAGATTACGCCATCATAAAATAGTTATTTGAATAATTAATTTGGGGCATACTTTTTTTCCAGGGAGAAATTTGAAAGTGGCATTGATGCGGACAGGTGAAAATCCAATATGACTCTTTTCAGGTGGGGCAAAGTCAAAACTTTGGTGTTCAGCATATACATAAATGTCTCTGCTTTGGTAAGTCAGACTTAAACTAAATTGGGATAATAGTCATCCCTAAGATTAGAGCTTTTACTCTCAGATATACCAGGATGTGTTATAATGGCAGTTTATGAGAAATTTAATTCAGTGGTGCCACCAACATAGGATATGGCAATTTAAATGCGGGAACAACAGTGAATTTGTGAGGAATATGAGATTCTGTACGAGCTAATATTTCTGTAACCTTGTCAACATGCCCCTTTAACAGGAAGGTGTGTTCGCTATTTTGTTCGTATGGGAGTTCAAATTCCCATTTTTTTTCTGATTTCCAGCCCCAAGAAATAAAAGTCTTCAGTTCTTTTGCTTGAAGTATTGTCAACTTTGAGATTAATAGTTAAATCAATTTTCCATTGAGAAAAAGGAAAAATTATGTGTCACCACCTTGGCAACTGTTTCAAGGTCAGACAAGTCAAATTTGGAAGCAGGGGCAGGGAAGAAGTACCCCTGTCTCAGTTAAAAGCAATTAATCACTTCACTTTAGAATAAGCTTCTTTTTTTTTTTGATTATCTAAAGAATTTATATATATATATATATATATATATATATATATATATATATATATATATATATATATACATATATATATATATATATATATATAAATATATATATATATATATATATATATATATATATATAAATTCTATATATATATAAAAACTTAATAACAGATCCAAAAAATCAGTAAGTTGTGACTTATGCAACTGTTGCTACAATTCCATCAAGGTACATTTTCACCTTGTAAATGGGGATCTGGTCACCGGCTTTGGAGAATTCTACATAGACACTTGCATCATATAAATGAATGAATTTACAAGTGAGCTTAGCTAAAAAATAAATGAATATTCAGTTATGGAATTCATGTCTACAAAACCGGTTTAAATGTTACGAAAAATTCATAATTTCAGCATGAAATGCATTACTTTTATAGACAGAAATAACATCAAAAGGCAAGACAATAAAGGCTACAGGATCATAATCGTCAATTTACGACCATAAAAAAGTACAAAGGGTTGTGTTGATAGCGTGTGTTTTCAGATCTCTTTACCTCTTCTTTGAAATAAAATAAATATAAACAAATACGCTGATGGGCTTTTTTTCAATATCCGTGCAACTTAATAATTTGATTCTGCACACCATCAAGCTTTTAGATGTATCAAAAAAACGTATTTCAAACAACTATTTCCATATGAATTTCATCATTATATGTGTATAAACTTGACACCACCTGTTTCAATAAAAATACAGTAACGGGAAATGTGATTGATATATGTGATTCAGTATAAATCTGTAAAGTTACTCTCAGAAATCATGTTGCGAGAAAAAAAACTGAAAGTACGTAAATAAACGGAAACGAAAACGATGCCCAATTTTCAAGTTGTATTTTATTCGATATACTTTATTGGCATGGCAAATGTGCACATGTTGCTGAGTCTATCCTTTTTGGAAAAAACATGCGTTGACATCGGCAGCGGTATGACATTTCAAAATCTGATGTTCAAAGACATAAATTACAGATATTGTTTTGTGGGCACTGGTATTTCTCTTAACCCACGTCCACCCACACACACGCGCGCGCGCGCGCGCGCTCATACGCACATATCGTTGTCACATTCATGAATTATAGTTGAGACCAGGCGTATCGAGTTCTGTAAGGTCAACACAGTAAGATGAAGCATGTATGAACTTCACATATACCAAACATAATGAACACAATAGTACCCTTTTGGGACACCAGAGGTCACTTTATGGTATTATTTACATATGATTTGGTGTTCCCCATAACATGCACTCAAGTGCTGCAATCTGGGGCTCTTCAGTCCACTATTAGGTTCAGACGGTTTCTCACCAAATATACAAGGTTAGGATCAGCGGTGAGTTCACATAATGTAAGACGATGTTCAGTAGAGCACAAAGATAATTTGTGTAAGTGTGCACGATATGCTTTCTATGAAAAACTACAGTTACTTAAAATAGTAGTTTAAGTTTTGGCATCCAGAGTCCATTCAATTCCGTCTGGCTCAAATGATTTGATTTAAATTTCTAGTCATATATATGAGAGGAAAAAAATCACTGATAGGAAATTTCTTACAATCGCCTTGAGGTTGACCGCTCCAATTTTGTCTGGTCATGTGTGTCGTAAAAAATACCAACTTGTAAATTGTATGGGTTTTTAAAGATAAGCTTTGGAAGCAACTAACTGCACTAGAATATATAAGTAAATAATAACATAGAGATCTGACATCGTCATCCGTACCCCCAGACCATTTGAAAACAGAAAATTTAAAATCATTGAGTAGTAAATTGTTTCAAATGTACCAGACAGGAGGTTTTAATGGAATTTAAACTCTGCCAAGGTATATTGATCCAGACACCGTAAAAATACAATATATCGAAATGATAAACTGCACGTATTTCATTGCTATTAGCACTTCCTCAATAACTAAACAAAATATATATAAAACATCTAAGAAAAAAATGTTAAAAAGTCAAAATATATAATATTTAAAAAACACCTAACATTATAGTGCAACCTCGTCCTTTGTAAACCTTTTCTGTAGTTGACCGTGCATGGTGGCTTTCTCCAAGTACTTCTGTTTCCTCCACCTAACAATTAGGTATGGAAGTATACGCAAACATCTGTGCCATGGAATTTGAATAATGTAGGCTTGCCTGTTTCGCAATCCATATAAAAGATAAAGGTCCAAACCTCTCCCTATGGTTGCCGTTGATTTGTTGAGAACTTAGATGCTGGCAAACTTGTACTTCAAATATCTTCACTATAGTGTGCTACTGTTTTATCCCCAAATTGTACAGTCTACATCCTCTGTAACTCTTTAGCCCTAAATTAATATCAAGACAGGAACTTCACCAAGAGACGTCCGTTCAAGGTCCAAACCACCTGAAGGAAAGCTCGTGACACGAGGCAAGGTATTCCAAGAGGGCTTCTCTATAATTCTCACTGTTTTTGGGGGTACCATAAAATCAAATAAAAAAGCCTTTGGACCAGACGAAGTTTTACTTCCAGTCGCTTTTAGCCAGTCTAAAGGCAGAGAGAATACACTGTCCAGAACGTCTTTAACTCCGTGCTCTCTGAATATATATTATGTTACTGCTACAGTGACTTTGTCAACAATATTATTTTGTTCCCTTGTTTCGCGTACTTGCAACATATATAAGCTGATATATCGGTGCTAGCAAAGACCATTACAGATACACTGTGCGCTTAACGAACGATACTGCATTCAATTTCTGCATAAATGTAACTCTACATTGAAATTCACTCCTTTCAAAGCACCCGGATGAGCATATCAAGTTTTTGCAACAGATGTTTCCATTGATCAACGTTGAAGCTCAAAATCAATCAGAACCCTTTATTGATTGCATGCATCTGTGGATCTATAATAGTTTTATTTAATAGAAACGGTTAGCTTGGGAATGTGGTAGTAATCTATCAAGCAGCAGAACATAAAGATCAAATGAAGAGTTCTTGGGTATTTTGCAAGCCCGATGTTCATGTTACATTGTGGCATACAGATAAACGACATGTCAAAATTTTAATCAAACTTCGCCTTACGTTTCTATGATACAAAATTTGTTCACAATTTGCTTTCCATGGTACCTCATTTTCCCAAGCTGTAATCCCAAACCAGAATTTTCGATCAAAAGAGCATGCCAATGCCATTAAGTACATTAAAGGTGGTCGTTTATAATAAGGTACATTTTGCTTCTCACATAAAAACCATCGCAATATTTTTTTTAAGGGGGGGGGGTTGTTCTGCTTGCTTTCTTCCAAAACTTAATTTTTCCGTTTGAATTCTAGTTATATCTGCTTTAGGTTGTCAGAAAAAAGCAACGATATACTACAATACAGTTGATGAAGCAAACTATTATGTTACGGTGTTCTTATGAGGAATGGTGAAACAAACTGACACGTGCTGGGACGCATTTGGCAAGGAGGAAAAAGAAAATCCACCAGCCCTGTTACTTAGCTTTAAGTTACACTCTACAACAAAAATTCAATACACTTAGGCGCAATCGAAAAATGTCGATATTTACACGAGTGCACAAAACGCATACTAGGGAGGGAGTCGGGCGTCCAAGCGAACACTTATCACCTGGTGCAAAACGCTTATTCCTTTCGTCCAACGTATTTCACTATTTTAACCGTTATGGAGTTGAATTTACAAGAAAAGGCTTTGAGAGTCGGGAAACAATGAACATGAATGGGACACAATGTATGCGTGCATTATTTTATGTAATCACAAAATAATGAAACAATCAAAAATGTTTATGTATTGGGAGGGTTGTAGCTTTTGACCATGCTCCAAAGCTGGATAGGAGAACTGGTATCTGTATTAATACATTTTAAATAGTATGTAGTATAGTGGCAAGTAGAACACCAAGATACCACTTGTCATTATGAATACATATTGATGTGACATTCTACTGAAGTATAAAGAATACAGTACCACTTCCCCTAATGTACAACACATGTTTTACCCTATAATAAGCAATTTATTTCATTTTTCATGGAATATCATTCATTTGTAATTTATCATGTTAATTTTATGACAAGACAATGTTTATCATTCCAGAAACCCCTCCGGCCTGGCCAAATGTGTTTTTTTTACCAAATCAGCAAAGCTTCCCCTACATTTTTGTTCACCTTGTGTACACTTTCAGAGGAGGAGGGGGGGGGGGGTTGTCCCCCAAAAGTATAACTTTTGTGCACGCGTGAAAATGGCCCCTCACGGAGTAGGAGAAGCCAGAGCATTAATTTCTGCTGTGGTGAATGTTCTTTCGTACACCCGGAACTGCAAAAGAAGATAAAATAAAGTTAAGGCAAATTCACAGTTGTACAACACCTTGGCGTCACAGTGTAGACTAGACTTTATTTCAAACAAATACAATAAAAAAGGAAACGAGCAATGCAAGAATTTTTACACATTTTATTGAGGAGGTTACGGTCACGGATTTTTTTCCGCTGCGATAATTTTCAAGTGGTTATGACATGCATATATCATGTACATTTTGTGGTATAATAATTGTTAACTATGAAGAAATGTGACAAATAATTATCTGGTAACAGTCCACGCCAAAACAGACAGAATTAGACACAAACGTATGTGCCCTTTCAAAATTTACTTGGTCATCTTGTGTCAGAATGTGACCAGTGATAATTCTGTTTTCCCGAACTTCCTGATCAGCGGCTAATGGAGAAAGAGGAAGAGCGGCAATGCTCGAAACGTACCTCATCTAACAACCCGTGGAAATGGTTTCCAGTTCCCTTTTGCCCCACAATCAATGGACATTTGGCATTTTGCACAGGGTCTGTAAAAACACAATTTCACTGTTGCAATGCTGTTTTTAAGAGTTTGCAGTTCTTTTGCTTTTTGCATAAGACGATATACATTCACTCGTGTTGTTTGAAAATAAGAATAGGAAACAGGTGTCATACATTTGCAAATACTCACAGCTTTATAACATCGAGTCATTGCAAGACAATTTTATGCAGGGAACACCTTCTACTTGACTGTATGAGCTACCTTTATGCAAAGGAGACTATGTTGGGGGGGGGGGTATATGGACTACAAAATTTCGCAATTTTCAGGCAACATTTGAGATGAAAAATTCTAACAAAGTGGCAGCACTGCCAAAGACGGAGACGGCTCCACTGATGTGCACTGCAAATGAGAAATGGCAAAACGTTCATTTGATCCTTTGCCCCTCAAGGCACCCAAAAGCGCCCGGACGTAAATTGTCGTCTGCCTTAACGTTTTTACTTAAATTTTTCGTTACTAGAAAACATTGTTGCTGAAATTCGTATTTAAGACCATTCATGATGGCACGTCCTTCATCGATAGCTTTCTTCATTTGTTCTTTGGCGCGGTCAATAGCATTGCGCCCAACCCAAGCCAATAGAAGCTATAATTGACTCAGTCGTACTATGACCAGGAATGGGCTAATCAATGTAATAATGTACAATAGACAGTCACCTATCTATTGTTAATAGCTAAATTATGTTCACATGATAATGAGATGTTTAACATGAATACGAATATAAAACTATACTTATCTCTATTCGAAAAAGTTATACAGCCAATTTTACTATATGCGTCCGATATATGGGGCGCTTATACTGTAATTCCGTCAAAAATCCTTGTACAAGATAATATTTCTGGTTATTTTAAAATTGAGCTCGAAAAATTCTATACAAAGTTTCTTAAATATTGTCTCGGGGTACATAGTAAAGCATGCAATATTGCAGTATTCGGAGAACTAGGAAAGACCCCTTTGTCACTCAGAATATTATCTTCTGTCTGTAAAAACTGGTTTAGAATCGTCAATATGGAGCAAAATTCATTATTATTTAACGCATACAAATGTAATGTTGACTTATCTCAAGCAAGTCAATCAACCTGGTTGAATTCTGTAAAAGATACATTTAATTTGCTCGGGTTGCAGGAACTTTGGGATAACCAAGATGATTTTTTTCAAGAATTTCCTTCTAATCTTTTCCGTAATAAAACAGAAAACAAATTCCGAAATCAGTGGAAAAATGAAATGTTGAATCAAAATAACGAATCTAAATTGAGAACGTATACATCTTTTAAGACAGAACTTAAATTTGAACATTATTTAGATGTTGTAAAAAATTTCGAAACAAGGAGTAATATAACTAAATTACGCATCAGTGCACATAATTTACATATCGAAACAGGAAGACATAAGCGTCCTACCAAAGTTCCTGTTAGCCAGAGAGTTTGTGACACTTGCCAAGAACTTGATAATGAATTTCATTTTGTTATGACATGCACTAAATTTCAAAATCCAAGAGAAAATCTGCTTAAGAGTGTACGCCAAATATTTTGTAATTCGGATGCTTATGATGTTCAGAGTATGTTTAAATTTATTTTGGTACTGCATGACACAGAACTTGTATACCTATTTGAAAATTTCATGGACAAAGCCATTTCCCTAAGAGAGAAACCACTGTAATCATGTAACACCGTGCCAATTTGATGACTGCACTCTATTTTCATTTCAGGTGATTAGTGATTTATGTAAATCTTTTGTATCTATTGTACTGTACTGTGCTGTACGTGTCTGTACTGTTTTTTGTTACATTTTTCTTTTGATTGTGTGCATGTTTTAATGTGATTTTCTTCTTCTTTTTTTTTTTTCTTTCATACTCTACATGTGTACATGTTGTATATTTGACATATTGCTGTATTTTATGTAACAGCGCAGTCAATAAAAGATTCATTCATTCATTCATTCATGATGTAGAATGCGTGCATTTAAAAGACCAATCCGAAAGGTGCGACAGCTTTCTTTGCATCATGACGATGAGAACTACAATACATGCAGGTGCAACCAGCAAAGACAAAAGTAAACTGGTCAGTCAATATATTTTTCTTGACTAGTGAGTAATTGTTGTTCTTGAAGTGGGTCAATCCTTTTCACATGAGTATGTCTTTTTTTTTTTTTTTTTTTTTTGCAACTCTTTTGATACCGGTAAAATTTAATGAGTTGAAGCATGAGAAATATAATGCGTAAGGAATAGACCGACCTTTCAGGGGAATGCAATTTGGTGTTGCATTTGTTTTACCGCTAGCTCTGACGGTAAGACACACCGAGACACCCGTGTGGACCAGAGCCATGTGGTACCGGGAATTTGTTTTCACCTGGAAAAACAACTATTATTACCGTTTTGACAAGTGATCACGATCATTATAATGCACCTGCGGCCAGGGTGTGTTACTGTTTGTGTGAGGCGTAATAATATATCTGTTGCATGTTCCTCAGTTGCATTTCACCGCCTGCTTTGGCGAACGTACATAGCGTTCCACAGCAACAAAAATCATCAAGGACCGGGAACAACTTCCACGGTTTTCTTTTTATGTTGGCAACCTAACTAGTTATGATACAAACTGAACTTTTTTTTTAAACACATAGTATCATAACAACAAATTCGGTGAAGTGGCAAAAATTGGAATTGATGCTTAAGATAATGATCAGCAATGTGCACTGTGTAATTGGGTAAAATATAATCATGCTTTAATTTTGTAACCTACATTTTGAGACAGATACGTCTTTGTAGACATTATAGAAAAAAAATCGATAAAACCTTCAGCTCATACAAGTTCACTCATTGTGACTTCATTCATGACGGACAACCTGTAATCAACATATTGTTCTTATATATACATATTTTCACAACAGCTTGCTATACATATTTTCAAAATAGTTTGTTTCTTCTTCAGTTATGTAATGGCAGGTTGTTTAACTTTGATAAGCTATCCAGCTAGAAAGGGTACATACTGGTTCTGGGGTAAGTCAAATTGTTCTTATCTGAACATTTACTGTACAAATTTAGTAATAATGTTTTGTTTGACAGGTTTTCTTTTTTCATAATGAAGATCTATATTTATGAGCAAAACTTCACGTACTTATCTAATTCATCATTAGCCACGTTCATATTTATTCATTATTATGTGGGTTGTCTTTGCTGAATATTTAGCTTAGACAACGAGCCACTACTCAGAGAGGCATGTACGGGTAAAGGCTCCGAAGCATATTCTGAGTAGTTACCCGCTGAAGACCCTTTGATATGTTTGGGCTTATACAGCCTATGTCAAAATTCTACAGAAGAACGTGTGAAATATGGACAATAGTACTTCCATAATGTATATACGTTAGACAGTGACAGGTTTGCTTATGGAGAGTAAAGAGTTCGGACCGCGGAATTGGGTAATGACTACTAGGAAGAGGTTCTGGACAAAAAGACACAAATAGAAATATAAATCTTTTTCATAAATTGAAGTATGTGACACAAAATGTGAAAAAAAATGAATTGAGCGTGTCTCAGAATAAGTACAGTTTTCTACCTGTCTGGTGCCAACCGGTCTTCCATTGAATTCAGCTTTCAGGTTCCAATATCCACCAGTCCCTTCTTGGAGATATATATCTATCACGGATGGTCCACCACACTCACCATAGCGAGCAATGCCTTGCACGCGACGAGCACCCCATGCCCATAGAGTTGTCTTAAACCAAGTCATGATGGTAAAGTGTTTAACATTCTTTCCGTTGTATCTGTTATTGAAGCAATGGAACTCAAGTCTTGGTTTTGGATTTGACCAAATGTTGAAATTGCAATCAGGACCTTGCGCTTTCACTCCTTGGCTCACAGCTGTGCATTTGGAACACTGGTTTTTGATGCCGGGACAGGGGATGTGCACGAGCATATCAGAACCACATCCTCCGGGTGTACTTTTTCCTGATTAATACAAATGCAATGCAATGAATGCGAAGCACATTGAAAGAAAGGAAGGGTGAAATACAATACATGGATACAGATACAAACATACATAAATACGTACGTACACACACACATACATACATACATACATACATACATACATACATACATACATACATACATACATAATCCTTGCTGACTCCTGAAAAATATAGGAGCACATTGACGTTACCAATATATAACAGTATGGTAAATGTTTGCAACTTTCATACGCAATTAAACCATGTTATTTGTCTGCCTACCCACAGAAAGGACCACTTTATATTGTAGTGGACGATATGTATTAAACCACGTTAGAAGTGTTATGATTCCACATGAACATAGTATAAAGTATAAACATATTTATTTTCTCTGGATTGCCTAATAGTACAAAAAGACTAATCTGGAGGCTCTCCAGTACATAAAAGGACGCACAGGAATATATACAATACACACTGGACGAGAACAGAAGACTAAATTCACGGCTTGTACACGAATAATACAATTGATGCCAGATAGTGGAGACTTATAATTAGATCATATACTAAATTAGTAGATGAAACGTCTAGATTCTGATAAGAATGTCTGAACAGCCTCAAAGATGAATACATTATCAGTGTCTGGCAAGTCCTCACTACCTTTCAAGAGAATATTTAGTAAAATATCACTAGAGCACTGAACTATTAAAGTCGGATTTACACCTGGAGCGAGTAAGTGACACACAGTGTTCAGTAGACGGACCCTTTGCACAGTGAACTTGGGGCAGAACAAAAGGTAATGTTTCGTATCTTCAGTGGTATGAGAGCATGCACACGTTGAGGCTGGAAGGATATTGACATGATGTAGATGGGCATTTAAAACAGAGAAGTTAAGACGTAGCTGCGTGTGGCATATGTTCAGAAAACGACTTCCATGTTTACAGAATGTGGGCTTTTTGTCAACACTTAAGAGTAATAAATTGAATTTAGATTTAAACTGCGGCAGGGAATTGGTGAGACGAGCATCAACCGGAGTTTATTCCATAATTTGATAGCAGACGGGAGAAATGAATCGCCGAAGCGATTGGTGGTGAACCTAATTTGGCGTAATTCAGTACGATTTCTCAAAAGGCGCCCAGTAGTGAATGCAACGTCACGAGGAACGAGATCATATAGGTATTGTGGAGTTAACCTAGTGTACATTTTAAAGAAAAGAACAAGTTTAAAGTATTTCCTCCGATTTGCCAGAGTTTGCCATTCAAGCTCTTCGAGAAGTGAGCCACGTGGAGTGTATCTAGTTGCGCCAAGGCAGATCCTGGCTGCCTCATACTGAACAGCTTCTATAGATTGTGACAGGTTTTCAGTGCAATTGTCAAACAGGGCACACCCATATTCGAGGATAGGACGAATCATTGTACTGTACAGCCGTATGAGTGTTTAGCGGGAGAGTTTATATTTGAGTCTGCGCAAAAGAGCAAGCCGTTGGCTGGCTTTATTAACAATACGTGTTATATGCTGGTGCCATGACAAGTTACTTGAGAGTGTAACTCCAAGGTGAGTATGTAGAGTGGCCTCAGGTATCGGTGTGTTTCCAAGAAGTAGGGGAGGATGATCTGGCTTATGTCGTTTAGCTGAGAAGGTCATTGAGATGGATTTTATGGCATTAAATGTCATACGCCAGAGCTTTCTAATTAAGGTTTTCAGCTGTGGCCATTGGTTCGTGGACAATTTCAAGAATACTGGTATCATCTGCGAATAAACGGATGTCACAGGTGATGTTGACAGTGGTGTCGTTAATGTAAACGAGGAAAAGTAGGGGACCAAGGATCGAACCTTGGGGCACTCCAGCCTCTATAGGGAGCCAAGGTGAGGTCAGTCCTCCAACAGTAACACGTTGAAGTCGGTTTGAGAGATAGCTTTCTATAAATAGTAACACAGGATCTTCAAACCCCAATTGTTTCAGTTTAAAAAGTAGACCAGCGTGCCAGACTCTGTCAAAGGCCTTGGATATGTCCAGGAAAACCATACGGGCCTCATGGCCCAACTCAAGGCCACTGTAAATAGTATGAAGTATGCTAACAAGTTGATTTATGGTGGAATTGTTTTTCTTAAAGCCAGAGTTTTTAGCAGAAAGTAAATTGTTAGATGTTAGATACTCATAGAAAACGTTATAAACTAGACGCTCAAGTACTTTAGAGACATTACAGAGGAGTGAAATAGGCCTATAATTTTCCTTTGACTGTTTGTTACTTTTCTTAAAAACGGGGCACACGTTGGACCTCTTCCAGGGATCTGGAAAATATGAGTTGGATAAGCAGAGATTGAACAGATCAGTGAGAGAACGTGAGATTGAGGGGGCACAGTATTTAAGAAGGGTGTTGCCTATACCGTCAGGGTCACAAGCAGAACTGGTTTTCAGAGATTTGAAAATCTTTTCCACATCATTTACTTGCACTTGAAATATAGACAGGCGGGCCTCAGTTCGGAAGGCAAGGTCGGGCAAGGGCAAAGGATTGTCATCATGCGGAGTCTTACACTGATAAGCAAAATACTTGTTGAAGGTCACTGACTTCTCAATATCAGAAGAAATATTCCTTCCACCGTCAATAAGAGTTGGTATGTTTTGATAAAGTTTGTGACCGAGAATAGATTTGCTAAGGTTCCACCACCTTTTAGAGTTTATCTCTCTTGAGTCTAGTTCAGATCGGAGTTTGGTAAAGTAAAGACGAATGGAGTTTTTAATAGCGTTGACTGTAAAGTTACGTTTCCGTTTGTATAACTGAAAGAGGCGTTCAATATTTTGAGTACTGAGGAGCGTGTGAGGCCGAGGCTTTTGTGTCTGGCATTTATATCTGTTCCACGCGCGATTGCGCTGCCTTATTAGCCTCTTGATAAGACAGTTGATCCAGGGCTTGTGACATCAGCTACATCATAAAATAAAAAAACTCTTCAATACACTTCCGTTTATACTGTGGGCACACACAGAAATATCTTGTACCCCTTTGTTATTGAATGATCGTTCAGCAAATTTAAATGAATGACATAACCTGCTGACAACGGCAGTTCAAGTGGTCGGGATGGTTCATGAGTGATAATTTATACCAGTTTTTTTCAGATCTTGATAATTTTTAGCCTATCTTTGTCCATATAAATTCATTGAATCTTTAGCCCTTTTATGGATGGGGCGGTGGTGGAAAAAAGTGCAACAGCCTACAACAGAATTATCCATTTGAATGTGTTACCTGACACAAGGTGTGCCACGGATCAAGCTGGTTTGGCTCTAAGAGTGTGGCTTCATTGTGCCTGCAGGCATACAGAAGATAGCGCATATTCGAATGTAAATTTGAGGCGAGCGATAGGTAAATGTGTATAATATGTATGTGCTATGCTTTGCACATTTGCTGTTGGCCCACCTCTAGTTTGCAAACGCCTTTGGAAGAATTTTTTTCCTGATGACGGTGTATATGACACAATATCACGGAGCATGTTGAACTCTGCTGTATCAGTGGAATAAACCCCTATTTAATGTATAACTATATATCAGTATCATCGGGTTAAATTGGCACAGAATGGACAACGTTGACTGCCCACTGACATGGTGATGTTTACATTTTGGGCTGTTGCATTATCCACCATCATTCACCTCCACAGGCAGGTGAAAAAAAATCAGTGATTCTATTGTAGCTTAAATAGTTTGAAATTAAACAAGCTTAAAATTTCTGCTTTTAGTATTGATCAGTGTAGGGGGTATACAACATTGAAGTCGTTCAGAAAAATGGCATCAAGCTATAGATATTTTCTCTTTGTAACAAATGACCATTAGCCAAAACGTTGCGGAGCTTTACCAGTGCGGGTGTTTAAACATTCTTTCTTTCTTTCTTTCTTTCTTTCTTTCTTTCTTTTTTTTCTTTCTTACTTTCTTTCTTTCTTCTTCCGATTCTCGCGATTCTTCTTCCTTACCTGCAAGTTGTCCGACAATGTTCTCGGACACTATAACACTTTGCAACTCCAAACTTGGTACAATTATAGATCCATACGTGAAGCCGGGCCTTTTTAAAAACAGACATGAAAAATTTGAAAAATTTTGCAAATTAGGGCCATTTGAAACTTCACAGCTCACAAAAAATGGACCTAGTAGCTGGGCACATCTGGTGGCCAAAACGTTCAGTTCAGGATGTGGCAAGCTTGCTGTGCAACACGCTGGTTTGGCTTGGTAGCCAATGACATCTGGTGGCTCAAAAGTACAGAAAATTATGGCAAGGCGGCTCGGAAACAAGTTCCCTGTAAGTGGTCATCAAGCTTAGACCTGGGAAAGTCAATACTTCTCTTTGAAGTGTTGACCTGGGCGTGAAATTCCATATATGAAAAACAAAACATGCGACTAAAG
>CAXHWN010000524.1:0-15000 GCA_964020975.1 Hermodice carunculata
TTCTCTGTGATATCAAAGCAATTGGGTAAGCAGTTTCGGAGAAGAAGATTTTTTAAGATTTGTCAAAAAAAAAAAAGAAAAAAATTCATCAAAAATCCAAAAATCACTGGAGCATGACCATTTGACCAAAACTGGTAGAAACCCACCCAAGGTACATTGCCACCATGTTTGAAGTTAATCTGGATGACGGTTTTGGAGGAGTCGAGAATGTGAATTAGCATTAGAATGCCCATTGACTTCCATAGTAATCAATGGGAAAGCTGCATTGACCGACAAGTACCTGAATTGAAAAAATTAAGGTCTAAGGGTCCCCAGAAGTCTTCCTAAGCAATTTCACAGCAATTGGCCAAGCAGTTTTGGAGATTTTTCTTAAGATTTGCCAAAAAAAACCCAAAAATCATAAACAAGAGGGCTGTGTGAACAGCCCATGCTCAGCTGATCTTGACATTCATCACACTTGCACCTCTAGGAACTTGGGAAAGGATCAAGGTCATCCATGGTCTGAGTAAGTCTGACCTTTATACAAGAACACTAACATGTGCAACATCAAGGTTCAAGTAGTTCTCAAGTTATAATGAAGAGTTAAATTCATGTATGTTGCACTGTGACCCCAGAAAAGAGGTCAAAGTCATTCATGTACTGTCTGAGCATGACCTTCATACAAAAACATTAACATGTGCAGCATCATGGTACTAACTCAAAACAGATCTCAAGTTATCAAGTAAACAGTAAATTTTGTGTCAGTTGTCCTGTGAATTAGCACTAGAATGCCCATTGACTTACAAAGTAATCAATGGGAAAGCTGCATTGATTGATAAGTACCCGAATGTAAAATACTTAAAAATCAGGAATCTAAAGCAATGCCACCTAGTAAACACTTTGTTTGACCCTTCCACAAGAACATATCCATCACATTTCACTTTAATCTGAGTGACAGTTCTGAGAACAAGTGAAAAATAACAAAACCATATAAAAAATTCATGAAAAAAAAAAAAAAATAGAAAAAATTTCAGTGCCACCTGGTGAACAAATTGAGAACTATGCATCCCTGGGAGTGTCTATAAACGATATCAAAACAACTGGGTGAGCAGTTTCAGAGGTGAAGAGTTTCTAAGGTTTGCCCCCCCCCCCAAAAAAAAATCATAAAAATTCCAAAAATTAATAGAGCGTGACCATTTGAACAAACTTGGTACAGATCCACCCAAGGCACATCCCCACCAAGTTTGACATAAATCTGGCCAAAAGTATTTTAGTTATAACCATTACAAGAAATTCCCATGTTAAAACTTTCCCATCAAAACTTTTGTAAAGATTTTTGAAGAAAAAAAATCATAAAAAAAACCCAAAATTCATTGGAACATGACCATGGGAACAAACTTGGTAGACACCCACCCAAGGTACATCCCCACCAAGTTTGAAGTTAATCTGGATGACGGTTTTGGAGAAGAAGTTGAAAATGTGAATAAGCATTAGAATGCTCATTGGCTTCCATGGTAATCAATAGGAAAGCTGCATTGACCGATAAGTAACCGAATTGAAAAAGTCGTTAAAAATCAGGAATCTGCAGCTTTCCCACATAGTGAACAACTTTGTTTGACCCTTCTACAAGGAACATATCCACCACATTTCAGCTTAATCTGAGTAACGTTTATAAAGAAGAAGTCGAAAATAGCTAGAACACACAAAAATTCTTTAAAAAATAGTAAAAAATTGCAGCGCCACCTGGTCAACAAATTAAGAACACGGAGTACCTAGGTGTCTTTCCGTGTGATATCAGAGCGATTGAGTAAGCGCTTTCAGAGAAAAAGATTTTTTAAGATTTGTCCAAAAAAAGAACAAAAAAATTCATTAAAAATCCAAAAATCACTGGAGCATGACCATTTGAACCAACCTGGTAAACATCCACCCAAGGTACATCCCCACCAAGTTTGAAGTTAATCTGGATGACGGTTTTGGAGAAGAAGTCGAAAATGGGAATTAGCATTAGAATGCTCATTGACTTCCATAGTAATCAATAGGAAAGCTGCACTGACCGATAAGTACCCGAATTGAAAAAATCGTTAAAAATCAGGAATCTGCAGCATTCCCACATAGTGAACAACTTTGTTTGACCCTTCTACAAGGAACATATCCACCATGTTTCAGCTTAATCTGAGGGACAGTTCTAGAGAAGAAGTCGAAAATAGCTAAAACACACAAAGATTCATAAAAAATAGAAAAAAATTGCAGCGCCACCTGGTGAACAAATTAAGAACTAGGTGTCCCAGGGAGTGTTTATGTGTGATATCAAAGTAATTGGGTGAGCGCTTTCAGAGAAGAAGATTTTTTAAGATTTGCCCAAAAAAGAACAAAAAAAATCATTAAAAATCCAAAAATCACTGGACCGTGACCATTTGAACAAACTTGGTAGACACCTACCCAAGGCACATCCCCACCAAGTTTGAAGTGGATCTGGCAGACGCTTTCGGAGAAGAAGTCGAAAATGTAAATTGTTGATGGACGACGGACGGACGATGGATGGAGGACCATAAGATAAGCTCAGCTGACTGATAAGTCAGCTGAGCTAAAAATCCAAAAATCAATGGGCCGTCACCACTTGTACAAACTTGTTAGGGACCCAAGTACATTCCCACCAAGTTTGAGGCAAATCTGGCCAGTGACTTTGGAGAAGAAGTTTAAAATGTAAACTGTGGACACCTAACCACCACATATAAAGCTCAGCTGACTGACAAGTCAGCTGAGCGAAAAATCAACCATAGCTGCTTGTAAGAACAAAGAACAAACTTCCATGCTGAGTTGTATCACTTAAAGTGCATTTTTGGCTGTGCCTGATGGGAACCAGGACCTTGTCTATGCATCAGGCGTCTGTACCGTGGTTCAGATCCTCATGATGACCGACACCAAAACATGCAAGGTTTCTGCTACCCCCCGAATGGGAGTATATTGCCCTTCCATATCATGAAATACCCCCTCAGCAAAATTTAAAGGGTACCAACTTCCTATTTTCTTTGCTAACTTTGCAAAGGATAGCAAAAAAAAATGACTCTTTCAGGTTGGGACCCTTTGAAAAAATTCCTAACAGAAACACTGACATGGACCCATGGTTGTCACTCAGTGGGAAGATGGTTCACCATTCTTGTTAACTAGACACTCAGAAAGGCTGTGAGAATGCTTAAAACACTACCCTTAATATCTAACTGAATTCCAATCAAACGTTAAAAAATTTGTCAAAAAAAGTATAAAAAAGTATTTCAGGGAAAAAAAGTATAAATAAAGTATAAAAAGGTAAAACAGTGAAAATATAGCATCATACTTTAAAAAAAGTATAAAGTGGCAGCACTGCGTTCACCCAATTGCTTTGATATTACACAGGAACACTGACTAAAAGCTCGTACTTGGTTTGCCAGGTGTTGCTGCAATTTTCTATTTTTTTTATTTTTTTTTGTGTGTGTTTTTGCTATTTCTGACTTCTCCAAAAGAGTCACTAAGATTAAGCTGAAACTCTGTGGATATGTTCTTTGTGGAAGGGTCAAACGAAGTTGTTCACTAATTGGCACTGCTGTGGATTCCTGATTTTAACCATTTTTTCAATTCAGGCACTTATTGGTAAATGCACCTTTTCGATTGATTATTATGCAAGTCACTGGGCAATCTAATGCTAATTCACAATTTTGACTTGTCCGAAGAAACTGTCAGTCAAATTGACTTCAGATTTGGTGGCAATATACCTGGGGTGGATCTCCACCAGACTTGTTCAAATGGTCACGCTCAAGCAATTTTTTGATTTTTTAGGAAAATCTTTCAAAAAGTTTTAATAGGAAAGTTTAGAATGAGAATTTCTTGTAATGGTTATAACGAAAATAATTTTGGCCAGACTTGTGTCAAACTTGGTATGGATGTATCTTTTATAAGTATCTATGTATTTTGTGCAAGTAGTCGTGCTCCAGTGATTTTTGGACTGTGACTTCCCAAGGTTACAGGACAACGGACATGGAATGTACTGTTCACTTGATAATTCCGAGTTCTGTTTTGAGTTGGGACCTTGATGTTGGACATGTTAATGTTTCTGTATGAAGGTCACGCTAAGACAGTACATGAGTGACCTTGACCTCATTTCTGGGGTCACAGGGCTGCATACACGAATTTTACCCTGTGTGATATCAAAACAATCGGGTGAGCGGTTTTGGAGAAGTTTTTTTTTCAGATTTACCCCCCCCCCAATCGTACAAAATCCAAAAATCACTGGAGCATGACCATTTGAACAAACCTGGTAGAGACCCACCCATGGTACATTGCCACAAAGTTTGAAGTGAATCTGGCTGACAGTTTTGGAGTCAAAAATATGAATTGTGAACGGACAACAGATGATGGAAGAAGAGCAGTGGCATAAGCTCTGCTGGCTGATAAGCCAGCTGAGCTAAAAAATAAAAAGAATCGTTAGACATGCCATTTGAATAAATTTGGTACAGACCTACCCAAGGTACAATTAACAAGTTTGAAAAGAATATGGCGTGTGCTTTTGGAGAAGTTGAAATGTGAATTGATGGATGATGGATCACCACCATCCTATAAGCTCAACTGACTGACACACAAGCTCCCTCAAAATGGGGAAAACAGCTCCATCTGGTGGCCAAAATGTAAACTATGTGAAATTTTGATCCTCCCCCCCCCCCAAAAAAAATAATATATGAAAAAAATCATAACATATAGGCCTACATTACCACAAAGTCATCTCATGTTCCTGGACTAGTACTCCTACATGATGTTGATAGTTTTGATTACCTTGGGCACACCCTCATGCTAGACAACTGTCTTTTGCACAGGTACGCATACATGTCAGATCAAGGATTGGTCTGTTCTCTCATATAACCCTCCAAGAGCAGAGTCAACACCTTTCCTCACAGCATTGTGACTAGTGTTATGAAGAAAGTTGTTGACCAGTTGACTTCATAATTTTCATGAAAAATTGATGACATTGACAATACTGGGTCATTTCTAGTCATTTTATTGGGAAAAAGTTGCGTGCTACACCTGTGTTGGATCCCTCAGGGTTACGGCTGACTCACTGATGACAAGGCACTGACTGCCACGAGAACGTGTACTCTGACAGGTAAACACTGTGTATATATATATTTTTAAAAAGCAGTCTATAACTACTGTAAAAACATTAGAAAATTCAGAGATATTTGAATCAACTTTTAATGAAGGATGTCATAACCTCACAGATATAAATATTGTATAATGTTTATGAAAAAATACAATTAAACTTGCAGTTAAGTCCCTGGCAATAGTGCTCTCAATATTTTGTAAACAACAAAATTGCAAGCATTTTTATTTACAGGTTGTGCATTACAACTCTCCAGGGCACATCATAACCAAGACAAACTGTACACCTGTGCACAGGGTGCTTGCCAACACAATAGCAGGGTGTACAGACAACTGAACCCCCAGCTACACTCACAGCACACTGTGTAGTGTGCCTCCACTACACAGTCCACTCTGTTGTGTACTTCCCAGGTACACCCACAGCACACTTGGTAGTGCATGTCCCAGCTACACCCACAGCACACCCAGTAGTGTATCTCCCAGCTACACCCACAGTACACTGTAGTGTATCTCCCAGCTACACCCACAGCACACTCTGCAGGTCCACAATGCCATCCATTTCTCTGACAGTGTGACATCTCACTTTGGTAGTCTCACATTTGTGCCCAACTGGCTGGTGGTTTGCCTGCAAAGCAGACCAAGTTCCATGCTACTACACTTGGTCTGCCTTTCTTTGACAGGATTTTATTTACAGTAAGGGAAACAAAACTATACTGTGATCCTCCCCCTCAGAATGAGACACCAATCAGGAAGTTCATAATTATCGCCTAGACCAGTAACAGCTTCTGGTCCCTAGTGTAGTGAAGCCTGTTACCATAGTAACCATACTCAGCCAATTAGAAACTGAGTCACTTTTCCAACGCTAAAACAGTGACCTTGTCAAAGAAGGGCAGACCCCTGCGGAGTAGACAAAATACCCAGCATGGGTCTGCTTTGGAGGCAAGCTGGTGGTTAGACTGTCATAAAATCAGATTTGAAAGTGAAACTTTTGTGGAGCCCAGGAGTGCCCAGACTTACCACGTCCAGTAGATATATGGTGAGGGCTAATAGCTCGACAATGGGCCACATTCCCGGACTCCAAAGTAGAACAACTGGACTAAGACATTGTTCCAACACTAATACGAATCAGCCATAAGCATACATGAAATGCACAGCAGAGAATTTTATACAGACTTGTACATCTCGGGCCAGGATCAAGAACCCGTTCAAGACATGTAACACTGTAACAATTTGGTTACAAATAATGCATTAAATTGTCACAACCCACATTTAGCTGGGAATAGTCCATCCTTACTTGGTTTCTGAATTGTTACAGTTTAACTGATAACTGTCTAAGGCTGGTGCTGATCCATCTTGAGACACTTCATTTTCTGTGAACTGGCAACATCATAATGATCCCATGGCATGTTACACTGCTGTGTAACATCTCCCTTTTAACTCATTCCATATTATGGTGACAGGCCTTAGTCAGTGGTTCTAGCACTGCCTGGCGAGTCATGCTGCAGCATGATATACCAGGCAGTGCCAGAACCACTGACCTAAGACAATAGGCATGTTGGTACCTGAACGAAAGCTCTTTTCATGAAGAATTTAAATGTGCAATTGTTGTCTTAAATCTAGGTAAATATACGGAAAAATCAGGGACTGGTATGGAATGAGTTAAAATGCATAAGTATGTACAAATGTATTAGATACAGGGCAAGCAGAGCCTCCTGTGGCCCTCAAGCAGAACCCAATGAGGCTAAACATGTCAGGGCAGGCTCCCCGCTGCAAGTAGTTCATCTAGTCTTGTTGGTTTGTTCTTTGATCTTATTAATTCTAGATAAGACAATCATCTGCACAATTACATAAAAAACATTGATGAAACTTACATCCAGGCACCAGGTGATTTGAGCAATAAGGGCTAAATTGGCAGTCAGATCCACACCAATGGGAGGGAACTGTCAGTCTAAATGCTGGGGGTGGGGGGTGAATGGGGGTGGGAGCATTGGATGAACACCTTTGGTCTGCTGTACTTTTGACTAAAAAAAACTGTAACCTTACAGTGGCTTGGAACACCCAACTGTACAACAAAAAGGGCACTTGTTTTTACTGCAACAATCACTTAAACATAACAGAGAGAACCTTGCAACTTTCCACATTTTGCTCAAAACTAGAAGCCATATTTGTCGAGGTGTGATAAACCTGAACCAAGAATAGCTTTCCAATCAGTGTCTTTGCCTGCAAATGAAGTGCCCAATAAAATGACATCCTACAGCTAAGACTTTTCACATCTTGATGCCCCAGCCGACAACTGTTGGGGTTTTTCAGATTCTTTTGTTACCTCCTTAGCATTTGCAGGAAATTTCATGTCAGAGTTTAGTACACAAATCCATCACACCCAATTAATGCATGTTTAAGTGCCATCAATAATTATATGTGAAAATTCTTTCACATTAGTCCATTGCAAATTCAAAATCCATGTATGTTATTTTATCCCTAATCATATTTGCCCATGACAATTGTACACACATGTAACAAAACATAAATTAACTTTCAGTAAACATGTAAGCTGTGGCTGCTTATGTGCCAATTTTGAAAAAAAAAAGAGGCCCATGGACCTAATGCTCTGCTGACTTGTATTACAAAATTTGATATGGAGGTTCAATTGTCTTTGCTATTGATGTCCAAGCAGCTACACCCTGCCATTACAATTTCACCTCTTTCAACTTGACAGGCTGCATGGTGACCCAAGAAGAATAGGTCAAGGTCACTGATATATCATATAACATATCAGCATTGGACGTGATCCGGAGATCCTATAAATTTAGTAGGCCTATGTCTAATTCAATTATTTTTTTCACCTATAGAATTTGCAACACATTTTAACTCATAATCTACATCAAAGTATAGGTGGCACCACTAATATCATATACATGTATAACCAAGATTTTTGACCTCCACAATCCACCATATTTCATGAAGCTCTCTAAAAAATTCAGGATAATGGACTGGTCACAAGATTTTCACATTTTGACCCATGCATTACAAAATATCACAGGAAGTGCCACCAATATCAATGTTCAGGTAGATTGTCATCCACTCTATAAGTACTAAAAGTAATATGGATGTTGCTCAAAATATAAGGTGCAGAGTGTTCACAAGATTTTCACATTGTGACCCCTGTATTCCAAGTGGCCATATGACCTTCGACTTCCAACTCGGATTAACTAGAAGCCAATCAGTGACTGCAAACCCCTCAGCCAGGACGGACAGACAGACAGACAGACAGGTACATGATGACAATACCTGTCCAGTAGGTCAAGGTTACTTCTGTTTGACCTAATGACAAAGCTTTGGTGCAAATGCAATGAGCAGGGATATGACAAGGCCATTTTTCTTCAATGCAGCACTGTGATCTTTATATGTGACCCAATGACCTAATTTTCACCAGGTATCTGAGGCATCCTTAGGACCAACTGTCATAAATAACTGGTGCAGCTACAATGAGTAATTTAATATTTGAAAATATCATGGTATGGCCATTTTTCTTCAATACAGCACTTGACCTAAATATGTGACCCAGTGACCTAGTTTTCAATAGGCACCTGAAGCATCCGTAGGACCAACTGTCATAAATAATTGATGAAGCTGCATTCAATATTTTTTAGATATTATGTTAACAGCTTTTTTTCTTCAATGTAGTATTGTGACCTACTGACCTACTTTTCAATAGGCATGAAAGCACCTCAATGGCCCTCTGTGATAAAATTTCGTCTCTGTAAAGTGACTATTTTTGGAGATATGGTGTGGGCACGGCCATTTTTCTTCGATGCAGCACTGCGACCTAAATATGTGACCCAGTGATCTAGTTTTCACTAGATGTCTGAGGCATCCTTAGGACCAACTGTCATAAATAATTGGTGCAGCTACAATGAGTAATTAAATATTTGAAGATATCATGGTATGGCCATTTTACTTCAATACAGCACTTGACCTAAATATGTGACCCAGTGACCTAGTTTTCTATAGGCACCTGAAGCATCTGTAGGACCAACTGTCATAAATAATTGATGAAGCTGCATTCAATAATTTTTTAGATATTGTGTTAACAGCGTTTTTTCTTCAATGTGGTACTGTGACCTAAAACTGAGACCTAGTGACCTACTTTTCAATAGACATGGAAGCACCTCAATGAACCCCGTGATAAAAATTTGGTCTCTGTAAAGTCAGTTTTTTTTTTTGAGATATGGCGTTAACAAGGCATGGACGGACAGACGCCTAGGTGACGACAATACCCCTTCGGCCTTTTGGGTCGAGGGGTTAAAAAATCTTTTGTTTCAAAATATGCACCCTGCAGCCAGCTTTCCATACATGGTCTGTTTGTTACAATCAGGCAAATAACTTTTCAAGTCATTGCAGAAGAACAACAAACTTGAATAGGTGCCAAACTCCATAATAATTGGGTCACGGCAACCCCAAAAGTAGGTCACCAAGTAGAGTTTCATGCGCAATTTGGATCTGAGGCTCAATTCTCTGCCCTTGATGTCCAAGTTACACTGTGCCATTACAAAATCACCTCTGAAAACTTTACAGGCCTGCTGACCGAGCAAAAATAGGTCAAGGTTACTGATATTCCATAGCAATGGTCATGATCTATACATCCTATAAATTTGGCATACCTAATTCAATTAGTTTTTGAGATACGGAATTTTATATCTTTAAAAACATTTTGGCTTATAATTTCAGTCAAACTATGGGTGGTGCCACGAGTATCATAAGCAATTTACAATGTAGACTTTGACCTCCCCCACAATCCAACCACATTTTAAGAAGTTCCACCAAAAATTAAAGATGGTAGAAAGTTCACAACATTTTCACATTTTGACCCGTATATTACATAATGCTGTAGGTGGCACCACCAATGCCAAAAGGAACCTAGATTGTCATCACAAAACAGTCCAAAAAATTTCAAGAGGCTAACTTTAAAATTGTTAGTGCTATAATGTTGACAAGCAAATTGTTTATGGTCGGCCGTCAGGCATGAGTGATCGCATAAGCTCTGTGACCTATGGTCAGCAGAGATAAATATCAATATTCTACCGACCATGAGATGCCATGGAGCAAAACACAACCAGTTTGAGACTGATGGTCAGTTGACATGTCGAAAACCCGGGATCTTAATAACCCATGCTGACCAATCTGCATGGCGATGGTCAAGACCCACAATACGATGTTATACAAGCCACCTTCAGTGCCACTGGAACTTAACAGGTTCACAAACACGCGACATAAATACCTGAATACAGCAACCTGGGCTTGTGTCACCAACAAAATACACCATACAACCAACCAACCAACAATAAAGTGCTGCCTACCAAGTGGGGGAGTACACACGGCAACTCCTGGCCCTCCACTGTCCACATGCCATGCTGACCACGCCCAGGTGGCCACCCCACCAAATGGGCAACTGTTCAGAAGACTGACACATCCAGGATCGTATAATCACATAATATATCCAATAATAAATGACAGTTACAAAAATAATGTTTGATAAGAGTGTTGTGTCGTCACTGTGGTCATGAGGCTGGCTGCAGTCACTCTACGATGTAATCATCTATGGCCATCACCTGCAGGCAAGACAAAACGCTCATTAAGTGGTAAGTCCAGTCCTTGCATTAGCAAAACTCTTTTTTTTTTCCAAATTGTGCACTGGTTCATATTTTCTTTTACATTTTCAAATATTTTATGAAGCGAAGTTACTATAATTCTTTTCGTTAACTTAATTACACATTGTGTTCTGTAAGTTGTAGCTGCTTGATTTCCCATTCTTTTGTATTTCAAACACGAAAAAAATATATACAGCTGTGGCTATGGCACATCATAAGGCACACGCAGATGACATTGGCATTGCTGCAAATTACACAGCATTACAGTCTAACAATAATTTTCAAAATTTACCACAACAATCCATAGTTAACCCACACTTTTAGAGCCAATTTCATTTTCAGAGAGTCCCAGTGCATGTAATTCACCAGCTCAAAGTCTAGCAACTTTTTCACTGGCTCCTAGTTTGCCACTTTTGTGAACAACCTCTCTCTCCTCTTGAAAGATTCCACAACTTCCTGTATCAAAATTAATCCAATGAAACCAAATATGCAAGTGCTCGTCAAGCTGTCAAATATCCATACGATTATTGTGAAGGGGGAATGTTTGTCTGGTGCAACTTTACTGAAGGGAATTTTGCACTATTTTCACAGGTACATTATCCATGCGGCCCAAACGTTCAATGGAGGCAGCTATATTGATTTCCTATAGTGCAAAGGCTCATGGGAGCTTCACTTTTTTTCTGTGATGACTAACTTGATCAAAGTGGATGAATTTCCTTTGACCATTTTTTTACTTTTTAATGAAAGTATAAAATAAACTTGTGATTTTGACGAGAAGAACACATAAAAAGATCAAAGTAGTCAGTTTTTTCAATTAATTCACAGTCTGTCACACTTTGATTTCTGTTTATTTTATTTCAAAGGCATTGCCATGCTCACTGTGAACCTGGCTACTCAGGATTTTTGTGCAAGCAAAAGTGATGCTCAGTTAAGAATTGAAATTACATGTAGAAGATTATGCAGTTCTGGGACTGCATGGGGCTATATTTAATTTGCACTGGCACTCAGCGGAGAAAAAAGCAGCGACTTATTGTCTGAAAATTACACATGCTGAAAACAGCTACCTTGGCGGACTGTCCAGCAAGTCAAGTTTCCTTTTGTGAAACTTGTTATCAGCGGTTATCTCATATTCATAATAATTATAAACACTGATTGATTAAAAAAGCTTCCTCCCACAGTGACAACACAGGAAACTACTTTTTCCTCAAGATAAAATCAAAGTACCAGCAAGCACAGCCAGGGATAATTGCAGGCCTTTATCAGATGAATTAGCATAAACAAACCCTTAGCCATACATCTAAGATTATACCCAACCCTGGATTTTCCCTCAAATCCCTGGTTGGACCCCAGTCAATGTTTCAAGGATATAAAATTCGTCATGCAGCATTTTTAACAACTCGCAAGAATCCCGTGTCAAAATACACAACAGTGCTGGCCCTAGCCACTGTTACGCCACTATTGAGGCAACATCAGAAGAATACCGACTGGGTTGTTGCCAGTCTATCCTTTATTACACCATAAAATGTCATAGTCACCCTGATGAAAAGTAGTGTGCCATGCACCAGTGACCCTTGGCTGCCCTCGTTCTTTTGAACTCATACTACACAAGTTACAGGTTCTCTTTTACATACATGTATAAGAGATATCATTATGAAATTGTACTTGAAATCCTCATGAAAGGGAATTCAATGTGGCAGCTGGAGCATGATGCAGTGGGAGGCACTGGGCCCTGCCCACTGCCTCATCAGCATGGTATGAACTGAGGGGGATCTGCCAATACACACCCAAGGCACCAAATGACAAAATAACTTACTGTGACCTTGATCCATACGCCAAGGTCATGCACTTAAGCTAGATATCCCAACAGGTGGGCATTGTAGATTAAGGTATTTAATTGAGTGCAGTGTTGAAGTTCTATTTAACTCGGAAAACATGAAAGATCAATATGCCACTTTTGCAAAACCACACAAACTCACTGTCATGATAGCTTTTTCAAATTCATAAACAAGAGGACTGTCACAGTCCTATGCCCAGCTGATCTTAGCTGCACAGACTGAAGTGGTCCTGAGACCTTCAAAATAATATCAAGGTATTAGTTTGACCTTCCAAACCAGATGTAACACACATTACCAAGGTACATTATCCTGTGGTATCCAAAGCCCCGAGAAGCTGCTGTTTCAGCAGTTCCTGATGAGCCTGATGGCCCCTTCTTTGCTTTCTTCTATACGCCAATATGTCAGTTTGACATTTCTTTGCTACTCAAAACAGAAGGAAACCCCATACAGTGGTTTTTAGAAATAACTTTCTTCCCAAGCGCATTATCGCACGATTAAATTCACTCAAACTGCGCTTCAGAAGCGCTGTAGTTGCGCTTGAAGAGAGTTCAAAGGGTAAGCGCAAGAAGCTCAATTAATACATTGCTCAAATTTTCCCATTTAATCAGAACGAAATGGTGCACATGTAGATATGTGACTGTGTCATATTTGCACATATAACAATAGTTGCGCTTATGCGAGATCGTCAACCATTCACAATTAAATGAGAATAACTGCAGTGAAGGTTGATACGCAATACTGCCAACAGATTATTTACCCTGATGCAACAGGCTGGGAAAGTTTCAAAGTCAAAGTAACGCTATCAAATCTTATTATCTTGTTTATTTTACAATTAGCGGTTGGATTGATTGAAGGCAAAACTGACATGTTTGGCAAAAACAATGCTTCCAATGCGCAAATGGAGTCACAACACGCAATTACAAGCTTCTTGTGTCACATTTAATGCTCCCGTTTTCATGGGTTCATTGGAGACCAGCATTTTGTACAAGTTCTACCAAAACAAGAGGATCATCTGCTTCTGCAAGTGCAGACTGTACTGCCTTATAACTGACTGCATTGCATCTACAAGCAAAACTTTACAAAGAATCTTTGGATGGACAGACATGAGTGCTTGCATAAGCTCTGTTACCTGTGGTCAGCTGAGCTAAAAAATAAGAGAAAAAACTGTAGCACCACTTGGTGACCAACTTGTGAACTACGTGCCCCCAAATGACCATGTATGCAATGTCAAAGCAATTGGAAAACTAGTTTCAGGAGAAGACAAAGTTTTCAATTTTTTCAAAAAGTAAAATAAAAAATCCATTAAAGTTTTTTTTAAATATTGCATCATCTTCTCCTTTACAAATCTGAAAGAGACCCACCTGTGGATCCTCTGTGTATAAAATCAAAGCATTCCATACAACCCACTTGACAAAATTACCAATATGCACTGTATAGGTACAAACATGTATAGTAACAGCATTATATAGCCATGTGTGTTCTTAAAGTTCAAGCTTCTATAGGTTCGTCAATAATTCACATATGAACATCTTTGCAAACTTTCATCAGCTCAGATTATACTCTGATAAAGTTTCACAAATTCTTTTCAGACAGACAATCTGGCTGAGGGTTAGGGAGACGTTGAAGATGTGAACTGTGACCAGACAGATGGATGAACTGACAGACAGACAGACAGACAACAGATCACCACGCCTCCTCATAACCTGAGCTGACTGATAAGTCAGCTGAAACAAAAACGTAAACTGTTGAGGTTGGATGGGTGAGGGGCCATCAGAAAAGATCAGCTAAAATGGGGCGCAATACCCTGCTACACTCATATGCCAAGGCCAAAAATATTAAAAGACAGCCTGTGACAGTCTTTTCTTGACACATGGTCTGCTTAGATTCAAATACATGAATGCTAGAGTACATATGTCTGAGTAAGAATCTTGTAGCGTCCAACTTTGTGGGTAACTGGATCAAACGTCAAAACAATCCATTGAGAACCAGCATTTAATTAATGGTTTTAATTGAACCAGTACCAGGATTAGGACCTCCATTAAAAAGAGAAAAAATCTTTTGATCAAAATTAGTGGAAATCTCAAACATGTCGACATGATCCAAGATGGGTTTTACATCATTTTGTATTGTGAGGTTTATGTTTTACCTTGAGTAATTGGAGATGCACAACTTAAGATAAGATTTGATGTAACCTCTGATAACCACATGATAATCACATCCACATCACATACCAACCTCTTATAGAACTCAGCACTGATGGAAGCCAGTCCTCCACATCACTGCCCCATCTGGTTCCTGCAACATATGCACATGGAATAGTAATTCTGAGCCCAGTAACCAATGTACACTTGGCATTATCAGGCCACCCAAACAGGCATACACCCATCCCTCTCATGAAAGACCAACTGTCT
>CAXHWN010000525.1:0-33000 GCA_964020975.1 Hermodice carunculata
CACAGAAAATGACTTCTGTTTCAATGTTTTGCAAATTTTTGTAAACTAAACATATAGGAAATACCCGTCATTACTATCTCAAAGCCACATCTTTGACTTTTGAATAAAATTTTAACCATTAAATAACAAGGAATGAAATGTTCATCTTGGGCCCCTGCATAATATACGACCTTTCCTATGGCTGTTGTTGCCTACTGCGTACAACAGTGTTTATTTCATGCAGGTACTGTCACCAGAATGCCGTCCTTGTACAAACAAACAAGTTCGAGGGGCGGATGGTCCACAGTAGGTTTTCTGGAAGCCATGCGTGTGGTGCGAGAGAACCAGGTGAAAGTGGCAACGGCAGCTCGGCAGTATGGGCTACCAATCAGTACTCTGCGTCGACATATCAAAGGCTTAGTTCAGAAGCCAGAATCAAAATCTTTGGGAAGAAAAACGCAAAGAATATTTAACGACAGATGTGAACAGGACCTAGCGGAATATCTAATACTCATGAGTGACAGGGGTTTTGGCCTCACCCGGACCGATGTCATGGAGCTAGCATACGAATATGCAGAAACTAATTCCATAAGGCATCCATGGACTAAAGAGAAGTTAGCTAGCCGCTATTGGTTAGAAGGGTTTTTGAGACGACATCCAGAATTGTCTTTAAAAAAGACGGAAGCATTATCAATAGCCCGGGCCATGTACATGAATAAACCACGGGTAGGCCTTGCAAAGCTTTACATCATATAGTCTATTTGATAAGCATCATGATATCTACAAAGGCTAGCGGAGGCATATATATATATATATATATATATATATATATATATATATATATATATATATATATATATATATATATATATATATATATGTATATATATATATGTATATATATATGTATATATATATATATATATATATATATATATACCTGTAATGTGTCTATACATAGGCCTTATTTGTTACTATTAAAGGTATTAGGCCCTATTATACGATAATGTTTAGATATGTAGTTTCAGATCTTTGAAGTAGAATAGTTTGAAACAATCTCGAATAACCATATCACTTACTTTAATATATTATCCTAATTAAAAATCGCCGAAATGACCTTGCCAAATTGAGTTTACATTAATTACGCATGCCTACAGTCTTCAGTGGCCAAAATTGCAACTAAGCAGTTGAATTTGTGATGAAATAAAACTATTTTACACGACTTATTACTTTCGTCAAGAAAACATATCATATAGGCCTTTGGTATGAAACCATGCAATTAAACAAATTGTTCTACTGTCTGCTGAAAAGGAATCAGCAGCTTCTGTCCCTCATTCTGAGGAACAAGCCACTCCCGAGACAGCTGCTACTGCAAGGAACTTGCTGCCTGTTGCACCTGATCCAGTTGTTGCCAGCACTTCCAGTGCTAATCCTGTTGCTAGCACTTCCAGTGCTAATCCTGTTGCCAGCACTTCCAGTGCTAATCCTGTTGCCAGCACCTCCAGTGCTAATCCTTCAACAGTCGCCAGTTCTGGTAGTGTGGATACCACTACAAACAGCTTCCTGAAATTGAAGCCACTGCCAGTTGGTACCAGAGCATCAACGAAGAAAAAAGGGTCTACAAATCCACCGTGTGAACTTACCAGTGACAGTAATCTTAGTACCCTACTTGAAGCTGAAAAAAAAAAACAAAAAGCCAAAGACTAAAAACACAGGTTCTAAAACTAAAAGAGGTAGGCCTAAAAAGAATGAGGGAAAGCAGGCTAAACATGGTACTCAAGCTAACACCCAAGAAAGGGATAATCATGAAGCTGAAACTCCCTGTGCTACATGTGGTATCCTCTATTCCCAAGATGACACTGGGGATGCATGGATACAATGTCAAGATTGTGACCTCTGGTATCACAACAGCTGTCAAGGCCTTCCAGAGAAAGCTCCAGCTTTCTTCACATGTATTGAATGCGATGACCAATAAGCATTTACTTAAAATAAGTCCTATTTAATAGGACCTGGTTATCTTAAGTTAATGCCGGGGAGTAGTTTAATAACTTTTAACAAAAGAATGAACAGAATTTCTCACGTTAAGAGACTTCTTAATGTGTCTGTTCATCTTGGCCCCACATGGGCCCAAGATGAAAAAAAATCCCCACAAAGTTTGCTGCAATGCATGCAAAGTATATTCATGTTTGATGTGATGAATCTGACTTTTTATTAAAATCGATTGACATAAAGATCTTCTGTGGTATTTATTCAATAATCTTGTTTACATACATTTCCATAAAAAGGGTTTAAACCCTTAGCCTGTTCATCTTGAGCCCATCTACCCTAATGTCCAAATGAAATGTCGAACAAGAAGGAAAGAATTTCTGGAAAAACAGAATGTCTGTGTCGGCACACAGACATAATTAGACATAAACGCAGGAAGACACACATCAAGCAAGTCAAAAAGGAATTAAGCTGAAGGAGAGCACTGGGGGAAAAACTCGGTGGGGGCATGTAGGGGGTGCTTCCAGACTATCATGCAGAGTACACGAGTGATTCATGGGATCAGTAACTCTTTGAGAAAGTGAGTAAAATGGAAATGGAATTAGTAGTTGTTCAGATGGGGTTGAATAAGGTTCCATGGTCAGACATCGTATTGTGGTGAATTCATTACAGACATAGTGATCCTCGTGCTGATGTGTACTATTCTATATATAACGTTGTAAATTCACTTGGAAATTGTGATAAAGTACACATGTTGAGAAAGCGTACAAACTACAGATTAACAGTAGTATTGTTTCTTGGAAGCAATGTTCTCGCAACAATCATAAAAGTGTAAAAAACGTGATCGCCATTCTTTGATAGACATTTGCGATTCAGCTTCTACAATTTTCCACATGACAGTATCATATTTATGGCAAACTCTAGAACACACGGCAAATTAAAGTCGCGTGTCTTAAATATTAAATATTTGTTGTTTCTGAGATACAGGTGCTTGACGGTGGAATGAAAACAAGTAAAAGGAATCACAGGAATATATATTGGTTTCGGGCCGCTACTGCACACTATATACTGCATACTATAAAGTAAAGTTGGAATGGCATCTGTATCTATAATACTTTTGCAGATATTCAACTTTAAAATTTTTTCAATGCCCTACGTAGCATAAGGAGGAGGATGCCCAGGCAAGATTTACGTATTCAGGACATAAAATGGTGCAATTTCGGTAATTCTGAGGACTATTTTCAGGAGTATTGAGCTTTCAGAGGAAATAGATTAATTGAAAATTCTGCACTGAAAGTATCATTATCGCTTACGTAAAAGACTAGGCTATTGACGGCCGGGGGACGAGTAGAATGCACTATTCTATTGATACACAGTCTTGTAAAAATTCAACAAGACGAAATTTGGAATAATACGAGTTACTTCTTTTCTGTAACAGCCACACTTTAATTTTATAACCAAGTCTACCCTATATTAGCACAACGTAACTAGTTCATGATTAAACACAAGGACGAGCATAATATTAATAGTACGAGGAAAGTATATCCATATCCACATTGTGTCAGGAGGTGTCGCTGGTAGCTGTTAATTGATTACAATCCACTTTTTCATGTTAAAGGGAGAAAGTCTTGTTGGTTGACTCACAAATTTGTCATTTTGTAGATATGCAAGACAGTATTGAAGAACAACTTAATGTACCGATGCGGCTAGTAAAAACAATTTTTTATGTGCTCAAACTTTTTACACAAACCGATTTGCTGTACATTTTATAGACATGTAATACACAATGTACCGAAATGCTACATTTAGTAATGCAATGATGCTGAAGTAGATACTCTTTTTGTCAGTGTGCCGTTGCATTCGTACCAAGATTTCGATCAATATACCCCAACAATAGGGCTGTGTGAACATTCCATGCTCAGTTGACCTAGAGATTCGTCACACTTGTGGCTCTGTGAACTTGGGATAGGATCAAGGTCACACATGTACTGGATAAGTCTGACCTCTATGAAAGAACACTAACATGGTGTCAAGGTCCCACTTCAAGTAGTTCTCAAGTTACAGTGAAGAGTAAAATTCATGTATGTTGTACTGTGAGGTCAGAAATGAGGTAGGTGTCGGCAATACCCCTCCAGTAGGTCAAGGTTACTTCCCTTTGACCTAATGACAAAGCTTTGGTGCAAATGCAATGAGCAGAGATATCATGGCAAGGCCATTTTTCTTCAATGCAGCACTGTGACCTAAATATGTGATCCAGTGACCTAGTTTTCACTAGGTATCTGAGGCATCCTTAGGACCAACTGTCATAAATAATTGGTGAAGCTACAATGAGTACTGTAATATTTGAAGATATCATGGTATGGCCATTTTTGTTCAATGCAGCACTTGACCTAAATATGGGACCCAGTAACCTAGTTTTCGATAGGTACCTGAAACATGCTTAGGACCAACTGTCGTAAATGATTGATGAAGCTGCATTCAATATTTTTTTTTCCAGATATTGTGTTAACAGCGTTTTTTCTTCAATGTAGTACTGTGATCTAAATATGTGATATCTACTTTTCAATAGGCACCTGAAGCACCTCGATGGCCCTCTGTGATAACAATTTGGTCTCTGTAAAGTGAGTATTTTGGAGATAAGGCGTGGCAGGGCCATTTTTCTTCAATGCGGCACTCTGACCTAAATATGTGACCCAGTGACTTAGTTTTCACTAGTTGTCTGAGGCATCCGTAGGACCAACTGTCATAAATAAGTGGTGCAGCTACATTAAGTAATTTAATATTCAAAGATATCATGGTATGGCTATTTTTCTTCAATGCAGCACTTGTGACCTAATTTATGACCCAGTACCCTAGTTTTCAATAGGCATGTTAGGCATTTTTAGGACAAACTGTCATAAAATTTCATGAAGCTACATTCAATATTTTTTTAGATATTGCGTTAGCGCCGTTTTTTCTGCAATGTAGTACTCTGACGTAAAAAAAAGACCTAGTGACCTATTTTCCTGTAGGCACGTGAAGCACCTCAATGGCCCCCTATGATAAAAATTTGGTCTCTGTAAAGAGAGTATTTTTGGAGATATGGCGTTAACAGGACATGGATGGACGGAGGGACGGACGCGTTGGTGACAATACCGCTTCGGCCTTTTGGGCCGAGGGGTAAAAATGAGAAATCTGAGTAAAATCAGAAGTATTTTTAGTGAAATATGTTGGATCATTGTTAATAAATACTTTTTGTTGCTGCAGGTTTTCGCAAGTGTGTGCCAAAAACTACTCTGTCAGAAAGTTTGGACATTTCAGGTCATAATTTTATCAATGGTTCTTTGAACCAATGAAACATTCTATTGCAAAACGGGGATTAATGTGGAGACTACGAATTAAAAATATGTAACAAATTAAAACACATCCTCATTCCAAGTAAAAAAAATTTAATTTAAACTAAATATGAAAATTGATTCGCTTTACAAAGAACGTGTAGTTCGGTTTAGGCAAAGGTAATCTACAGCGAACCAACACCATGAGAGTGTAATTTGGCTCTGTAATTTTATTTTGAAACGGGACATTTAGCTTGGGTGGAGTATATTTTAAAGATTGTGTGAAGTACCTTACAATCCATGGTGAATGCCAAACATAAACATGGAACTGTGAACTATCTTTGCAATCAAATGCTAATTGGTTCGGTTTAGGCTCAACGACCCCTACTGGGTTATTTAACGACTGATTCCTCACATCTGAGGTTTCTTCCAATTGGAACAACAAAAGTCAATGTCATGGCCTTTCTTGGAAACCTCCCACAAGGTAACTGCAAAGTGACCTTAAAGTCAAGCTAAAGCCATAACTCTATTATCTGCGGGACCCTGCTGGGGGCCTAGAGGGCCCCCCGACCCCTAGCCTTTGTCATCCACCCCCCCCCCCCCCGAAATGTTGGATCCATCCATGTATGTTTACAAAAACGTGGGAAGTTGTGCAGTTTAAATCAGTTTACATACAGATATTGGTACGGATTATTTTGACATTACTTGAATGAATACGCACGCCTATAGCTTATTTAGGCTAATCTGATATTTGTACACACCAAACTGGTATTAGAATTATATTTTAGACTGTCATGTATGGGCCAACTGACAGATGGAAAGAAAGAAAAATTACAGGAGGGAGGAATGGAAAGCAGGAATACTATTAGATATTTTTTGAATGAGATAAGAGATACAGAGAATCTTACATGGCTGAGAGAACATGGATTCGCCAAACAAAAATAAAAATGTGTCAATAATTATTGTTGTGTTTGTCTTGCCCTCTGATCGAGGCGCCGCACTGTGGGTGCGAGTCACTGTGAGCGCGAGTCACTAAAGTGACTCGCACCCGCAGTCGGGATAGTCTGGCGACTCACTTAAGTGACTTGCACCCACAGTCGCGCACCCTCGATCACCTGAAGTGACTCGCGGCCACAGCCCGGCGCCCTCGATCAGAGAGCCAGACAAACATTACAATTAGACCTATTGACACATTTTAATTTTTCTGATGCATATACCTGTGGCTGAGAGTGAGTTACTATTTTTCTCCCATAGTTTCCCACGTGGAAACACAATTGTTGGTCGTTCCCAACATCGGCCTATATGTGGAACTATTTTACGACCGAAATGAAATAAAAGAGAGAATCAAATTGGTTGTTGTGTTATTTGTAAGTCAATAAGATTAAGATAGAAAAGAGTTACTGAAAGTTCTTTCATTAGTGACGTACGTTAACAACGCAATGTTGAGACTGAACAAAATGGAGCAGAATCGGCCGCTGCAAGCTCGTTAAACCAAGCAGGTTTTTGACAAAAACATGGGATTTTACGCTCTATGGGAAATGGATTTAGACAGCACTCGTTTTAAACCATTCACTGCTCACCAAAGGCTTGCAGTGAACGGTTTTAAAACTCCCGCTGTCTAAATCCATTCACCATGACACGGACATGTGGAATTCTATAGGCCTATCTCTCTCACTCGGGATCGGTGCTGGTGGGAAAAAATCGGCCTAATTGAGATGTAGGGGCCCCGAGCCTTTATAGGGCTAATAATGGTTGAATGTTTATGAAAGTTCAAGTTGTGTTTAAATAATCACTAGGAACACATACCACTCATCTGAGATGACTTCTGACCGCTCGTAACATGTAAATTAAGCATCAGCGTTTCTGCCGATGATCCAAGATGGCTGCCGCAAGCGCTATTGGGGAGCGTATCATATAATTTTAAATGTGATCATGAACAATAAAAATATTGCTTATAACTATTTCGGAGAAAAAATTTACAAGAAAGAATAAACGCTGAGACCCTTCCCGGGAACATCCAAGGGCATCACCTGCACCTGGCTGGTGAAGGTAAACACGCACACATGACTAATCTGAGACGTACCGTGATTGGTTAAAATCGAGTTGCGGTACGTGTTGCATTGTGGGTAACAGCGACGTCAAAAGTCTTTCGGTGCATATGCAAATGGTGGACGCGCAATCGATTCCATCCATGCTTTCATAGATGCGAGTTGATTTTATATATATATATATATATATATATATATATATTAATGACACAATCATCTCTTCTACTAGGAAAACATACAAGAATGTTACCATACGGCCTGCTTCACTTTATGTGGGGATATAGACATCCCAACAGGATTTCACCTGTAGGGTAGTGGAGGCAGTTTTCGGTCGGAGGCAGTTTTTGGTCACCCCACCTATTCATTAACCGTGCTGCACACCCGTCACATCATTCCAAATTTTGGTCTTTTGCTGCGTTTGGCAGCAGGATTCTGCTCATGGGTAAGGTTGTTTAGGCCTTGCAACTCCCGTTATTTTGGCGAAATTTTACCTTTTTTCCTCCTCTGTTCATTTCTCTGAACCGCCATTTGGTTTTTACAACCAAGTTTTAAGGACCAAGAAACAAAAAGTGGTCACATTTGCGGCAAAATCATGATACCCATCAAAAGCAGACGCCAGTCGGATCAGGGGAATTCCAGAACTTTCTTTCAATGTGACCAGATAGTGACGGGGAGCGTCTCTGAATTCTATCTTATTTTTCTTACAGCTGTAGGCAGTTTTCGGTCATCTTGAATTTATAGCACTCTAAACATATCAGGGTGAGTTGTAATGGAAGATGTGGTGTTGAATAGCTCCTAATAACGACATTTACAATGTACAACGGTAATTTTCGAATGCGAGGTACCAGAGAGCAAATATGATGCGGCCGTCGTTCAATTCCAACATGGCAGATATGCTCTGTGAACAATCCCAACATGTAAATTTCAAGCTGGTCAGATGTCAAAATCATCCATTTAGTCCATGAGCTGAGGGCCCAATTTTGACCAATTGGTACCATTTGATGGCACCAAATTTAACAATGCTTTTTTGATTGGTGTATGTCTCAGGAACTCAAAACAGCATGATGGACTTTCCTGCGGCACAGCTTTTAGTCAGTATACGCAATTTAATAGATGTATGTTATTTTGCATAAAAGATGATAAAAATTCTGCATAGTGATTCGTTTGATGAGTATACATGTCACAAGGCAAAAGGTAGCAAGATTTGAATCACAGTTTGTTAATTGAAATGGAAACTTGAGGAAATGGAGGTGCTAATTAATTTTAATAAATGTGCAAAGACTGCTAATCATTGCTAATCAATATAGATTTATAATAGTGAAAGTGCTAAACATTGTAGAATAAGGTACCTTGAACAGGCCAATATATGCCTCATCCAAACAACTGCTAATCAACGTTGAGGAACTTTCATACACTGCTAAACAATACTAATCAATATTTATTCATGGTAAGGAAAGTGTCAATCAATAAGACAGTCGCCCTGTTTGAAGAAGTTGGAACCCATAGACAAGCTAGGGTTACCCATATGCCAGAAAATGTATACCGCGACGTGCATATATTGTTTTTACTGTCACTATATATATATATATATATATATATATATATATATATATATATATATATATATATATATATATATATATATATATATATATATATATATACTATAATTAACATAACACATATTAGCATATCACAATAGATACCAACTTTTGACCAAATTGAATTGTAAATTTGAACACACAAAATCAATTAGATGCAGGTTGTTGAAATGAATAAAGATTACTCTTGATTGTAAATATTGCAAAATCAAAATATTATGTACAATAGCTGTAAGTTCATTGTATTAACATGACATCAGAATTAAAGGACAAATAACATTTGTCAATGTGTAACCAATGTATGGAACCCTTTAGAAACAACAGACAATGAACTTTTGCAATGGTAGCTAGGAATGAAAACAGAAGAAACGTAGACTTCCCGACATACAATATAGCTTACAAGTATTTCCACCTAGACATGACGCAGACCTATTGGACAGACAAAACCCAAGGTCAGAGATATGAACTAGGCCTAAATGTAGAAAATGAAGAAGAGTTACCTTTTTTAAAAAGAGAACCACTCTCAAATACACGATGGCGCCCTCTACGAGAGCAAAAAGGCTACACAAATCAAAGAGGAGAAAGACCACAGGAAAAACCAGAGACAATCAAGAGAAGCAAAAGTCCCCTACCAAAAAAAGTAAGATACAACAGATGGAGAGAAAGAGCGCAACAATACCGTCAACAGCAGGAGCCAAGAGGTTATATTAACTTCAAATACATCTATTGTTAAAATTATAAACTTATCAAGCAAACTATTGACACAAGGACAAGTAAAGTCGCTTAAAAGGGGATTGAAATTCACACCGACACCAAGAAAAGACACAGAAGAACAAGTGTGTGATATTTTAAAAGTTTGTCGTACATTACGTCTGAAAGAATTTTTCCACATTACAGATAAGGAATGGGATGAATCACTGGTCAAAGGAAAAAGTTCGTTCACCCCTCCTAAAAGTCAAAATGAGACATTAGAAAAATGTATTGACAGACTGAAACAAATTGCGCACTCTCTCCACAAAGTACCTTCACCCACCAACAAAAATAATTTAACTAAAGAGGAGCAACAAGCTATGAATGAATTGCAAACTGACAATTCTATCATAATTAAGGAAGCAGACAAGGGTGGAGCAGTTGTCATTATGGACACCAATTATTATGCTGAACAGATAAAATTATTACTTAATGATGAACAATTTTATGAGTGATGCGAACCAGACAGAGAAAATAAAGTGAGTGATAAATTAAGAAAATTTATTGACAAATATCGTAACATCTTTACAACGGAACAAAATAATTATCTGGATGGTTTGCAGTTAAGGACAAGTAATTTATACGGCTTACCGAAAGTTCATAAGTCTGATATTATCAAAAAAAGCTATAAATGAACAAGGTGGTACATATGTACATGTTATTTGACCTACAGATTTAAAATTCCGACCAATCGTCGCAGGACCTGTACGCAATACGAGTAGGCTTAGTGAACTCATAAACAAAATTTTAAAACCGTACAATATCGACTTCATCAATAAAATATCACGAGAGCAAGTCAAGGATCGGTATTTAGTCAGTTTTGATGTGATTAATTTATATAGTAACATACCTCATGAGTTAGGAAAGCGTGCGATTGAATACTGGCTGAACAAATATCCTGACACAAAAAATCAACGTTTCACAAGAGAACTTATTGTAGAAGGTCTTTCACTAATATTAGAAAATAATATGTTCAGATTTGATGGAGAACAATACATACAGAAAAAAGGGGTGTGCGATGGGAACTAAATGTGCACCGACTTATGCAATGCTTAGTCTTGGATATGTAGAAGTTTTATTATACAAAAAACTTAGACATACATCCGAATCCTTCGCCATGTTTTTTAAAAGGAACTGGAAACCTTATTTAGATGACCGTTTTATAATGTGGACAAAGTCGCTGTCAGATTTACACGATTTTCACCAACTTTTAAATCAGCCTGAACCAAGTATTCAATATGAAATGAAATATAGTCAATGTAAATTAAAATTTTTAGACTTGAAAGTTCTTCATAATGATGGAATGATTTCATTGGATATATACTACAAGAATACAGATACTCATCAGTATGGGCCATTCAATTCATGTCACCCACGGGACACTAAGACAAATATCCCATATAATGAAGCAAGAAGGATCTGTACAATTGCAGAAAATACAAATAGAAAAGCAACGCGTCTGGATGAACTGGGAAATTTTCTGAAAGCCAGAGAAGACCCAGATTCACTCATTTCAATGGGTATTCAGCTAGCTTTAAGTGTAACACAAGAATCATAAAGAAAGGCCTGCATAAATCACAAGGGGGACGACAAAAATCTGGTCATGATCACAAGATACAATGCTAACAATCCAGTGATAATACCACAAATACGGGAAACCATTAAAATCTTGGAAATGGATCGCTCACTTGGAGAAATAGTCTAAAATCTGAATTTTAATTCAAGCCAAAGACAGCCTCGTAATTTAAAATAAATTCTTACGAGAGCAAACTTTGAATCAAGGGACAGCCAAGGCGGCAGCAAAAAATGTGGTCTTCCTCTTTGTAAGAATTGTATAAACATGATAGTTACTGACACAATTTCGCTGGATACAAAAGGAAAGCTACCAAACTTTCAAATTAGAACAGGACTGGACTGTTTGAATCAGCATTTGATTTACGCTATTGTCTGTAGAGGATGCAATGAGGTATCTATAGTATCTACAGGCAACGAACTACGCAGGTGCATGACTGTACACAGACAGCAAACACGGGTGCCTGAGATACGGCAAATCCAGCTCAGTGAGCATATTGATAGTTGTTCTAATCGTGTGCCTAACTTCTTTGTATGTTCCATATATCAGATATAAAATGATTCTGACATAGAAAGAGAGCAAAACGAATTCATATTCCAACGTAAATACAAGCCTAGACTGAATAGTGTAATTTACTAATTATTTATAGTAATCTTGGACAAATTAGGCCGATTTTCATTATGAGACGTTCATTATTAATTGACATGACAATGACGTCATGTAATAGGTCTAAGGCAGTAACGTAATAAATGAACGTCATAATATGCTTCTATGCTAATAGTTTTCACTATAACAGCAGATAACGTCAAGATTATGCTGGACTGAAAATTATTTCAACATCTATGCGTTATGGAGCTTGACAATGCATTAAAATGCTGAAACCGGTCGAGTCTGAAACGCACAAAATGCTGTTATACTTACACACTCTCTCTCTCTCACACACACACACACACACACACACACACACACACACACATATATATATATATATATATATATATATATATATATATATATATATATATATATATATATATATTTATAGGTCACCATACATAATGGTGCACTGGTAAGAATAGAAATAAATGCCGTGGATAACTGTGCATGCTTAAAATGGATTTTGTCTCCTTCCATATAATTTTATATAATAAAAATCCTATTTGTAACTACCCACAAGTGTGTGACCTTCAGAGTAATGTCAAGGTCACCAAAATTTAGTCATCGTGATGTAGTATATAATTACCTCCAAATAGTAAAATAAAGCAACGTGTGATTATACATGCAAAGAATGTGAAATTTCACCAGGATGTACATGTGCCTTACAATGGAGGAACAATTTTCGCAGGCCTACCGGTTATATCCTCCACAAGGATGTGACCTTGAAAATAGGGTCAAGGACAAAAAAATCCAGGGATCAAAGGATAACCCAGAGGCATGTTTGCACATTTTTTCAAGAGATTTGGACCATGTTTTCATGAGGTATTGAGATCGCAGAAATGTAATACTTGATCTACAAGCTGAGCGCAGCAACCCCCCCCCCCTTAAAAATCCAATCAATGTGGGTATAATAAAGGCTTTTTTTCTTACCCGTGTGGATTCAGTTAGTATTTATAGGTCGCATGAAGTTCATCGTGCCAGCTGTTAACTGGATACAAACATAATATGTATATTCCAAGTATAATTATAATGTAGTGGCCAACTATAACAAAACAGGATTCACCATATAGGCCTACAGCATTTTTGGGCCCTCTGGGTATAAAATTTTAAAATTGTAATAACGGGCTCCAGCTGGGCTTCTGGAAGGTCCATCATGCATTTTTGTTATACCCTAATGTGTACCAACGCAGGTATAAAGGTTTCGTTTGGTGCCCTCAGATGGTACCAATTTTCAGTCTGGCTCATGGACTAATTGTTATATTCTCATAAAACACATAAACTGTCTCAACTAGGTATATTTTACAGTTTTGTAAAAACTTTTACACAGATAAAAGCATAGACCTGCTGACCAAAAACTGCTACCGCTCACCGAAAAGAGTTTTGGACCCTGTGGAGTGTCATGATTCGTACACAGCAGGAACGCTGCATGTGACATCTATCAATACACTAACAAATAAGTAGTACCACTTTGAAGTCGCATCCGGTAAATATTTATCAATGCTTCAGGAACTCCGAAGGTATGGATTGATTTATGCTTAAGAGACCGAAAACTGCCTATACTATCCTAGGGGCTCAGGTACCCTAAAGTCCGATGAGGCCGAAAATCACTGGTGACCTGCCGTCACTCGTGATTTTCCCCACCAGCAATAACCTCCTGTGAGAGAAAATATAGTAGGCCTCATTAGGCCTTTTCATTCTCCTGTAGGGGTCTTCTACCATGTAAAATTTTGTTTATTCTATGTATAATTGGGTGTTCATCGCTAAAAGAAAACAAAAACAAAAACACCCCCCCCCCCAAAAATCTAGGCCTACTGTCATTCAACGCCTGCCTGATATGCCATGTCTGTGTACCTTCCTTGTAGTCATCCAACATCATGTGTGATGTATAATCAAACATCCTTAGCACACATTTGATTTTGTCTCTATGCTGAGACTCCAATATACTATTATCATCTTGTTTTGGTAACCAACAAGCAATGTCATTGGTTAAAACGTGCCGCACGCGCCAGGTGTAGGGCCTATACTAGACCGTTTCCACCGTTTGATAACGGTATCTTAGGATAATCTCACTCTGAAACTGATGACGTCAGATGGATGAAGCGCCACTCTTAGCTTTGCAGACAACAGTGACCATAGCTGCTGTTCTAGGCATTGCAACTAAATTCAGGTTATTGCTTTAAAGTGACCCTTTCAGGTTTTGGTCGCAAAATCGAAATTGCTCTGGCAGGCCTTTATTCTACATGCACTTTTTTTGCCAAATACAGAGGGTCAAAATTCTCCATTTTGAAAAAAAAAAAGGGGGGGGGGGCGCTCAAATTCTTACATTTTCAATTTTAAAATGGTGCCTTTCACACATACAGTGCCAAAAAGAGGTAAAGCTTTTCATTTGTAAAGTTTTGCAAGAAAAAAAATCACTTTATTTTTTTCTCACATCTGAGAAAAGAGGGTCAAGTTTCATACCTGGGTGCATCAAACAGAAGGTCAAAATTCTACATTGGGTGGAAAACTGGGGGTTATTCCCGTGGCGCATATATACGTATCTCCACAACTGGAGTATCCCCTTCCCCCAGTTTTAAAGCTTATGCTGAAATGTTCCTGCAAAGAAGTCCTTCAATATTCCCCACAAAGCCACTAGTATTTCCGCATAATCCTTAAAGTGTCCATGTTTTGCCGGCCATTCAGCTGTTCTGAAATTAAGCACACCCCCACGTTTTGCAGAGCCACACAATGACAGTGTCACCAAACTGGTTACCTGTACAAATAAAGGAATGAGCTCAGTTGTACCATGCCCATAATACGGAAAAACAATACACCGGGATACCATGAACAGCATGTAGAAAAATTAAGTCATGAATAGCAACCAAGGCCCTTGGCCTCTACATCCACCACCACCTGTGTTAAGCTCTCCTGAGCTTAAGTTCATGTGTACAATCATATTTAAGTGTTACCATTGCCACTTGCATGGTGACATGATACATTTTATATTCAATATCATAATATAATTCTTCCTCATAAAATTTAGATGTACTGCAAAGGGCCATATGTACAACTTTTGACAAACTACAAACCATCCTAACAGCCCTTCCCCAACACTAGCCTCATATTTCATCCTAGCTCATCTAGAGAGTATGTTGGCAGACCCTGCGGCTTTGGTTTGCAACCCCACTGCTTGTCCAGGAACATGTACCACCAACCTATAAGCTGCCAACACTTTGCCTCAGACAACTTCTCTAAACAACCAGCAGCCACAATACAGTGTTTCCTAGCAGTTCTACTGCCAACAACTGAAACATCGTGCATTCAGTTCTGCCTGGCATGGGACATCTCCCTGTGTCACCTTCCTCTTTAGCCCTCTCTGCTGGGACTTCCACCGCTGATCTTATTCTGCTGTCCCCTTCACTTCCTACTACAACTCTCCTATCCTAGAGTCTCATTGGTTTCTACATCCTCCAACTCACTATTCGAGGAAGCCAGAATAGCGATGGCCTCCTGCTCATCACATATCTGCTGCAGGCTCACCAGCTGCTGCACAGCGATATCTATTTCTTATCACAGGGTTCACTCTGTAGGCTTGACTGGTCAATCACAGACTTCATCAGCAGTTTTGGGCTCTTCCATAGCTACCTCCAGCTGTGGTTTGGATGTACTTATCTGCTGCCATGCTGCACAGGAAACGTCCTCTATGCCCTTAAATTTCCTCCTGTCTTCTCGAATAACAGGCTGACCACACAATAGCCATCTCTCTGCCACTGCCTTAAACCCTTCTTTTGCCTCCAGCCTGATGGTGGGTGGTCACATCTCTAGATTCTCAGCCAAGTAACAGACGGAGCCATTGGCAACAAACTTGCCCCACTTCTGGGCCCATTCATCAGCACCATGCTGTCCCTGTAGATGGCCCCACAGCTGCTGATCTCTGGACAGGTGCTTGCTACAAAGTGGACATAGTACAGCCAACTGGATATGAGACTCCAAGTGATGATTGTATCCTAGTTTCAGAACTTTGCCTCACTGAAAGTACACAATGAAGCAAACTCCATGTACTATTATTATTGAACCACTTTCCTTGCTTTGAAACATACTGACTGATTCCAGCTCACCACTTACACAAAGTTTTTCATGACATCTGTACACCAGCAGCAATAATATATAGTTCATTGATTCCCCAACTGAGTGTCCAACTTCTATATGATAAGAATCAACATATGTATTATATGCTTCCAGTTCATGTCTCGACAATGATCTATGTCCAGGTGAATAGTGTGTATAATATGTAGCTTCTCAGAGAAAATACGCAGATATGGGAAAGAACCCAGACTAAGATCCACATATATGCAGATGAAATAAGTAGCATCTATCAACCCAAGATCTGCTTCTAAGTGAGTCAAGCACATCTCAAAATACTTCCAGGTGAGAAAATATAACACTTTAACAGACACACAGGCAAAAAACAAGACTGTATCATCTTCCCCAGAGCTGAAATAAGCAGCTTCCATATACATCTCTATCTTCGAGTCTCTGCTTCTCGGCAAATAGAGTACATTCAACAACACTTCCAGATAAGAAAACCGTGCAGGGACAGCAACATACAAGACAACATACAAGTATCAGCTCGTTTACAGCTGAAATAGACAGTTTTTATCCACAAAGCTACCTTCTAATGTCCGCCTCCAGGCAAGTACAACACAATGCACATTCCATCCAGGTCACAGAATTGTAATACACAAACAGATACACAAGCAACAGATAACTATCAGCTCAGCTGTGGCTGATATAGACAACTTCCATATAAGTATAATACAGTGTACATTACTTTAAGGTAAGAAAAATTGTGTTATAAAGAGAGACAAATAAGCTCAGACACAGCTTATATAGGCAGCTTCCATCTCCATACTCACATTCCAGTGTCTGCTTCTAGGTAGATAAAGTACATTTAACAACATTTTCAGGTAAGTAGATTGTGATGCAGGGACTTACACACAGGCAACTAATAACATCAGCTCCCCCAGAACTGAAATAGGCAGCTTTCGTCTCCATAGCTACCTTCCAGTGTCTGCTTCCAGGTAAATACCGAATATACATTACTTCCACACAGACAGTTTATAGATATTCACCAACCCAGTGCCCCCAAGGCCTTTAAAAACTCTCACAGACTGATCCACAATAAATGTAAGTTGCCTTATTCATGAAACTGTCCTCCAAAGTCTGCCAGTAGGAAAGTATATGTATATAAAACGTTCATTCACCAAGAGCACAAATTATGATATACACCGCAAGCATACAGCCAACAGACAGGTTTCAGCTAATCCACAGCTGAAATATATAACTTCTATCTCCAAAGCCATATCCATGATCTGCTTTCAGGCAACTGACATGCATTTACCACATTACTTTGAGTGGCAGACTGATTAGGAGTAAGACAGTTGAATTTCATCGACTCAGTACATCCTAATTACTTCCAGATAACAAGATGCAAATACAAGTAAGAAGGTATGGCAGACAAATTGGTATCAGCTCATATACAGCTGAGATAAGTAACTTCCCATTCAAAGCTACATCCAAGGTCTGCTTCTAGGCAAATATTACGCATGCAAGTTCATTTCTCAGTGAAAAAGGCTGTGATACAAATACAGACATGTACAGACAAAAAGGCAGCAGACAGTTATCAGCCCTCTCTAGCTGAGATGAGTACCTTTCACACATAGTGTTACTCTCCAGAGTCTGCTTCCAGGTAGCCAAGTACAGTAAAGTCTTTGTAAATAAAATACACATTTTGAATGTTGTTTTCTGTGCTTTCTTCCCTTTCCGGGATGTATTTGGACATATACACACATAGCAAATTGACACATGGAGCCACTTACAAAACAAACATTTAGGTACATCTCATAACTTGGCAACATTAATTCAATAAATCCCTTATTTCTCTTGGAATTGCCTGCAGTATTCTCCTGCATCAAGTATTCTGTTAATTTATGCAAAAATAGTTACATTTCCGTCTTCATTTTCCTTAGCATTTGGTGGTGTCACAGCTTCTGCTTCCTTGCTTCCCTACACGACAGCCATATCCCTGTAACATTTCTAAGAGAACTGCAAACTTTTCTTTTTTTCTTCCTGAAGTATATAAAAAGCCAAATTGAATAACCGTATACATGTTGTGAATATATGTATACAAATTTCAGGACTACCACACACATATAATTCAGCACATACCATATTCACACATATCATTTCACTGTAAGTGCAGCTAAATATTTTCATGGTAAATTCTGTATTTCCACCATGGTGGCCAAAAAATTGAAACAGATTTATGCTGACATTTTGAACCATCTGCAAGGTGGGTGCATTTTGTATTCTCATCTTTTATTTCAGTCACAGTGAAGTCAAGATTAACAGAGACTAGTAAAATAATGCAAGTGGTACCGCTGAAAAAATATGGAATCTGTGCATCATATATGCCCGCATAGTCTACTCAACAACAGTGATATCCATGTCATCCTCTGATATTAGTGATCAACACAGGTCCTAATAGCTCTTTTTGAGACCCTTGGGCTCATGGAAGCCACACGATATGAAACTTAACCTACTCGCCACAATTGCACCAACTTGGAGAACACTCATCTCCCTTCCAAGGTCATTTTCGTAGCCAATCACCACCTTGAGCAGGATTCATGATCCAAGTATTATGGTTAATTCATGAGTAAACATTGAACTGGCCAGGTCCATCCCTTCCCTGTAACTACTTTGTCATTTCCATTGACCTTTCCATACCCTTGACACTGTTTTTCTCATCAACATCTCAAGTAGCACTCCACTGACCTCACATACATGCAGCATCTATGCTTGATCTCCACAAATCCTGAACCACTTAGGCAAGTTGGTCTCGTCCCTCATATGTCATCAGCCTTTTTACATGTACCACCAATGCCTTGCCATTTTTATCCCTTTGTACTGTGTAAATTACATTTTCCGATAAATATCAACCCTTCTTCTACTTGGAAGTTAGTTTTGGACATACTTCTTTATTTGAAGAACATTGATCTGAGAAAATGCACCTTGGACAGCCATATTGGGTGATCCACTCCTCCACCATAACTCTGGCTACTGTTCTGCTTCCATGTTTGGCAAGGCATAGGCTTTTTTGTATTTGGTAAAGAAGCAGCCTACTTCTAACACATATTCATTCCCTTTTCTGATTGTAGAAGTGGACCAAACAAATCAGTTCCTATTCTCTCAGAGGGTTCAGCTACTGCATACTGCTTTAAAGAAACTTTTTGAGGGGGTACAGTTGTCTTTCTGGCCATACACAGGTCACATTGTCAGCAGTATTCCTTAAATGACTCAACTGAAGATACTATGATACTAACAGCTTTTCTTCACACCATTTGTTATTGTTTACACTTTTCTGCATTCTTTCAGATGTCTATAATTTCTCAGATAACTGTTAACTGTCAATAGTACAATACATGGAATTTCTACTTTACTTTTATCACTTAGTGGCTGTCATGTGTTTGTTCTGGAACAGGATGCAAAATAACTTCACGTCCATGTTCAGGCTCTTGTTTTCCCACCAACTGATAGCTTAGTGACCCTGCCTCCCATTTACATTGTCTCTCTTTCTGGGAAGTCTCTAGCAAAATGGGCAGGCTGCTAGCCATTATAGCAAATAATGCTATCATTAGCTGTTTTATTCCTCTGCCATTACTTTTCTGAAGTCTGTTTTTTCTAAAGGCTGCAACACTCTGGACAGCAGATTTGTTTCTAATTTATCAAACTGTGTCTCTCAGATTTGGGCTTTTCATTTTTCTGACTTGTCTCTTTTTCCTACTTGGACATGCTTCCAGCAAAGCTTCATATCTTACCATTACACACACTGCTTCATCCAGAGTTTTGCAGCCCTGATCTACACACCTCACTCTCAACTCAAAATCTACAGCTCTCAAAAAGACATCAAGAGTTGGAGATTCCTGGGGCAGGTCAATCCAAAGTGGGCTACTCTTTTCTCACCAAACCCCATATATCATACCACAACAAAGGAATGCCTTCATTGGGTTGCCTAACCCTACCTGTCAAAAAGGCTTTGTGTATTTCTGTTGCCTTTTTGCCCCATAACATGGGGGTAGCAGTTCTTCCAAACATGCATAATTTTTGTGATCTTTTGCAGGAATGCCACCATAAAATATCTGGGCTGAGTTGGTCAGACAATAACCTAACAGTTTACTGCATGAAATATCGTCATAGCCCATACAGCCCTCCAATCTTGAAATTGGCACCAAAATGCCTCCCAATCACCTTTCCCATTGCAACAGGGAGGTTTGAGATGCGATTTTGAAAGTGCATTTGTACCATGTGTTACCGGGACTGCATGTTCCAAATCAAGGCTCTTTGTCTGCTCTTCAGTATTATCGTAACTTTCATTTACCTTTTGTCTCCCCAAACCTGCATTTTTTTTCATGTACTAACTTCAAAGCATCATTGTTTGCATCCTTTTCCTGCACAAAATCACATCAGCATGCATCTCCCCTACTACCATTATTGTTAATACTGCTTTCTGGTGTCACAAAAATAATGCTGCCTTCTTCGGGCAGAACTGAGGGGTTTTATTATCGTAACTTTCATTTACCTTTTGTCTTCCCAAACCTGCATTTTTTCATGTATCAACTTCAAAGCATCATTGTTTGCATCCTTTTCTTGCAAAAAATCACATCAGCATGCATGTCCCCTACCACCATTATTGTTAATACTGCTTTCTGGTGTCACAGAAATAATGTTGCCTTCTTCGGGCAGAACTGAGGGGTTTTATTATCGTAACTTTCATTTACCTTTTGTCTTCCCAAACCTGCATTTTTTCATGTATCAACTTCAAAGCATCATTGTTTGCATCCTTTTCCTGCAAAAAATCATATCAGCATGCATCTCCCCTACCACCATTGTTGTTAATACTGCTTTCTGGTGTCACAGAAATAATGCTGCCTTCTTCGGGCAGAACTGAGAGGTTTTCCTGAACTGTTTCGAGATCCTCACATACCCCAAAGAAAATGTCATCATCTACATGGACATGTTTTGCCATGTCAAACTATGCACAACTTCCCTAGTTGAAAGAGTAATCTATCTAATAATCTACTTGGTAATACTAACAAGGTTCCAAACTAAAATTATCCCACCGCTGCCACCAAAATGTGTGATGTGCAAGGGGTGCCTAGAACAAACTGGAAATAGTCAGAAACTTAGTGGCAATTCTCTCTGCATTCAGCTCAGCTTCCAGGTTGTGGTTAGTTTGGAAGACAGCTCCTGGGCACGCACATTTATAAGACTATGGGGAAAAAATAATTCTGAAACTATGGAAATGGACTCCATACAAACACACTCTGTCTCAGATAATGGGGGGGGGGGGGCATTGGGAATCAGACCAGGGGTAACGTAACATTCAGCACACACACCAAGACCAGAAGATTTATTAGTATAATTTAACAATTTAATTGCTGAACCACATTTACAACAGGGATGCACCACAAAAACAAATACACAAATACCTGGACTACACAGAGCTAACCTATGTAATATTTACATTTTAAGCATAGGCAAAGACTACATGCAAAACCTACCCTGCACTACATACTACACCTACACCACAGGCTACAAAAACAACACAATATTTACAATGCTAGTTAGCTAAGACACTACGATTACATCACATTATATTATATTTACAACTATTTACAAAACCCTAACTAGCCCTGACACAATAACAATGTCAATTCAACCGTTGGTTTTGTGCAAATTCAGGAGAGCATCTTTTCAAGACTTTTTGAATCCTTACCAAGGGGGCACCGCATCACTGGCCACTGCTTGGCCTTACCCAGGCTCCACTTTCTCACTTTTTTGCCATCATCTCCAATACAAAAGGCCCTAACGTCACGATGCAAATTTCAATGTCTCACAGGTCGTCCAATCTCTCCAAACTTCATCACAACATCTCCCCAGGAGATTCCTCCTCCGGATGCTATATCCATAAAAGCGCGTGCCAAAACGTTTCTGATTGGTGGAAGCAGGGCTTCCCCAAACCTGGAAGTTCATTGGTGGAGGCAAAAACCACAGATTTCCAGTGCTCTAATTGACTAACAAAATTGAACTCTATGGCAGTAGTCACCGTGTTAACAAGTAGCACGCAGAGCACATGGCATGTACATTTCAAAGCAGAAAGTTGATACATTGTAACAAAAATACTACCACAGGCAGATTCGTAATGAAAGGGTAGTTCAGTACAACTTCCAACCTGGAAGTTCACCTAGATGCAAGACAAAAAGCTAGGAGTATAACTGAAAAAGCTGGAAGTCTCACTTCCAACCCCTAAAACTAATTCCTTCTAACCTAGCTAAAAGTACTCTAATGCTACACAAGTATAAATTAACAGGGAATTACAATAATTATACAGGTTCTCTGTACAAATAAAGGTGAATTGTACCATGCATATAATATAGAAAAACAGTACACCAGGACACCATGAACCAAATGCCGAAAAATTAAGTCATGAAAAGCAATTAAGGCTTTTGGCCTTCACAATGTGTCATTTTAATATATAGGTGATACATATTTGGCATGGATGGAGGATATCATTTACAATTTGGAAGAGCCACACCTGTTTCTGCTGGATAATGCAAGTTACCAGTCAATGATTACTGGAAACAGTAAAACTCCCACGATTTCCTCCACGAAAGAGGGTGAACGCAAATGTTTGAACCACAGGAACGTAGCTTTCGAGGAAGATATGCTCATAGTAATTCGAGTCTTGCACTTGCAAATTAGCAATTCGAAACAGTTAACCATTCAGGTGGGATAAATTATAATGCATACATTGTGACTGTAGATAGAGTAATTTCCAAGATACCAGTTTAATTTGTAGCAGCTTTTTAGCTCAGCTGCCTTGTCAGTCAGCTGAGCTTTTGTGAGGGTCTGTCGTCCATCGTCCATCCATATTTAATGAAGAATATTCCAAAGGTTGAGAGGACCAGTTTAAAACCACCAGTTGCCTTTTGAGGGTGACTGCCTGTCTCAAGTCAGGAGCGAAATTTGTTTCTTCACATTGGTATTTGAAGATGAATGTTGATGCTTTGGTAACTCTGGAATCTCTTTGCTATCATTGTTGGGTTTGATATTTATGAATATGGGTCATGTTTTTCTACATAAGTGTATCATACTAGAGATGTCCGCCATCCGTCCGTCCACAATTCACATTTTCGACTTCTTCTCCAAAACCGTCAGCCAGATTCACTTCAAACTTAGTGGGAATGTGCCTTGGGTAGGTTTGTACCAAGTGTGTTCAAATGGTCACGCTCCATTGATTTTTGGATTTTTCTATGAGTTTTTTTGTTCTTTTGGGGGCAAATCTTAAAAAATCTGCTTCGAAACTACTCGCCCAATTGCTTTGATATCGCACAGGGCCCTTCCCGGGGACTCCAGGTTTTTAATTTGTGCACCAGGTGGCGCTGTGTTTTTTGTTTATTTTTTATGATTTTTTGGTGTGATTTTGCTATTTTTGACCTCTTCTCCAGAACCGTCACTCAGATTAACCTGAAACTTGGTGGATATGGTCTTGGGTCAAACAAAGTTGTTCACGAGGTGGCACTGCTGTTGATTCCTGATTTTTAACGAATTTTTCAATTTGATTACTTATCGGCCAGTGCAGCTTTTCTACTGATTACTATGCAAGTCAATGGGCATTCTAATGCTAATTCATATTTTCGACTTCTTCTCTAAAACTGACATCCAGATTGGCTTCATACTTGGTGACAATGTACCTTGGGTGGGTTTCTACCAGGCTTGTTCAAATGGTCACGCTCCAGTGATTTTTGGATTTTTAATGATTTTTTGGGGGGGGGGGTTGGACAAATCTCAAAAAATTTTCTTTTCCACAACCGCTCATCCAGTTGCTTTGATATGACATAACAACACTCCTTGGGACTCTTACTTCTTAATTGTTCAACAGGTGGTGCTGCAATTGTTTTCAATTTTTTAATGAATTTTTGTGTGTTTTTGATACTTGTGACTTCTTCTCCAGATCCGTTACTCGGATTAAGTTGAAACTTTGTGGAAATGTTCCTTGTGAAAGGGTCAAGCAAAGATGTTCACTAGGTAGCACTCCTGTGGGTTCCTGATTTTTAACATTTTTTTTTTTTTCAATTTGGGTTCTTATCGGTAAATGCACCTTTTTTATTGCTTACTATGCAAGTCATTGGACATTCTAATGGTAATTCACATTTTGGACTTCTCTGGAGAAACTGTGTCAGATTCGCTTTAAACTTGGTGGCAATGTGCCTTGGGTGGGTGTTTACCACGTTTGTTCAAATAATCACGATCCAGTGTTTTTTGGATTTTTTTATGATTTTTTTTCAAAAGCCTTTAAAAAAGTCTTGATAAGAATGTTTAACGTGGGAATTTCTTGTAATGGTTACAACTTAAATAATTTTGGCCAGATTTGTGCCAAACATGGTAGGGATATACCTTTTATAAGTGTCTACCTATTTGGTTCAAATGGTCATGCTCCAGTGATGTTTGGACCTTGACCTCTGTTACTTTGTTTTAAGTCCAAAGTAAAGGTTGACGTTTCTTTACTTCATTTTTTTTTTTTTTTTTTCATGTTAATGTTGAATGTAGTAGATCAAGAACTATAGAGGTCTCTGCTAGTAGTGGTGTTAGTGATACCTCTTGACTTACTCCTTGAATTCGTCAAGTAAGTGTTGTGTGCAGAAATTTAACGCGGGCTTAGAAACAATGGAAAGTTCCCGCCAGTTGAGGCATGGCTGTCGACAGTGACAGACGTATATGAAGTCAAGACTTATACAGATGAACCTATTCATACCAGAGCGCCCACCAGATTGTAAGTATATTTTATCAAACTTATCTGGATTTGTGTGACAACATATTTCTGCACTTTTAATACAATTCTGCATAGGTTTTACATGTTGTAAGTTCTGTGTAATTATGACTTGCAGGTCTGAACCTCATGCTCAGCATTGTCATCTTGAATGTAAAGCAAGTGTGCAACAACTGGTGAAATGCGACTGGAATTGGAAATAAATGATGCCTCAACTCACTTCATATCAGTCTCTGTACTCTATTTGACTCTAGTCATCACGGCATGAACTTTACTTGGATCCAGATTTACAGAGTGCTCTGCTATTGTGTGAATGTGGCACACTGGTGGTATAAAGACCACCCCATGAAGTTAAGACCACATAAAGTTCAGACAATCTGAGTGAAGAACTGGACAGTTTCATATAGCTGTGTTGGATATAAGGAGTACATTTAGAGTGTGCATTACAAGGTCCATTATATTAAGGTGAGACTGTACCTAGCCATCATGTCTGATACAGAAGCTGGTGACAGGAGTGATGGACTGGCACAGCTGAGAGATGCTCGGGCTAGAGCCAAGGCTGCAGTCACCAAAAGGGTGACTCACATTAACGATATGTTAGTAAACAAAGCCCATGTGGCTGAAGTGAACAGAAAGTGTGAAGAGCTCAAGGAAACATTAAAAGATTTTGAAGCCAAACATGCAAAATATACAGAAATGTCAAAGAAAGAGGAAGAGGTGGACTTTCTGACAAACACCAGAGATCTTGTATCCACCTGCCTTCAGTTAGCAGGACAATATGTTAACCCAGCTGACAACACTCCGCCAGGCCAGACTAGAGCTGCCTCATCAGATACTGACCTGGCTGACCTGAAAGCTGAACTTTTGTCATACAAGAAAGAACTTGAAAGGGCAAAGCGAGAGATGGAACAAATCAAACAAAATGCAGCTCAATCTGACAAGGCTGCTGAAATTACCCACTCAGATACAGCAACCAATGTATCTCAGATTGTGCAAGAAGGTATTGCTAGTGCACCCCAACAGTCACAAGTGGCTAGTGCACCCCAGCCGCCATTTATGTTTAACCCTTTGGCTCCAGTGTGGCACAGAGATGTTCCTCCACAACAGCCTTGGCATGGAAGTGTTCCTCCGGGGCAAGTACCACAACAACCTGATCTGCTGTCGTTAATTCATCAAGGACAGATCCAGCAACAGCAAATGCTCACCTTTATGCAAATGCCTAAAGTAGAACTCGAGAAATTTGAAGGAGACCCTCTTAAGTATACAACCTTCATAACGACATTTGACAATATGTATGGTAATATCAACATTGATGATAGAACGAAACTTCTACAACTTATGAATGCTTGGAAAGGTAAGGTATACAACATCATTAGTAGTTGCATTGCTTTGGAGCCTTCAAAGGGATACAGCAGGGCACGAGAGCTGCTGCAGCAGAGGTATGGCAATGAATTTGAAGTGGTACAAAACTGGGTGAGAAAAATCACTCAAGGCCCAAACCTGAAGGGTAATGATCATGTGGGTTTGCAAAATTATGCTGATCAGATAAGGCAATGCTATGAGGTGTTGGATTCTGTAAATAAGACTGATGAAATGAATAATCAAAGCAACTTGGTCAAAATTGTGGGCAGACTTCCATTTCATCTCCAGGGTAAATGGAGAGTTAAAGTTCGAAAGATCAAAACAAAGGGTTTGAGGTACCCCAATTTTGCTGATATTGTGGAATTTATTGAAGAAGCAGCTGAAGAGCTTAATGACCCTGTTTTTGGGTTGGCAAATGACCAATTAGGTGCAAATCCAGGCACGAGGGAAAACACTATTAGCAACAGGAATGCTCCAAGCTCAAAGGTGTACAATGCCGAAGTGAAAGACGCAAATGAGAAGGGTAAAAGGGGTGGTGCAAGCTCTCAAAAATGCAGTGTTTGCAAAGGTGATCATGTGATTTACAAATATGAAGAGTTTTTAAACATGAATCAGAATGAGAGGTTCAAATGTGCTCAAAAGCATAAGTTGTGCTTTAATTGCCTGAAAACAGGCCATCATTCAGGTACCTGTACATGGCAGGTTACATGTAATGTGAACAAGTGTGGCAAAAAACATAATAGGCTGCTGCACAGGGATGTCATGCCTCACGGTGGAGAAACTAACATGCTTGTGAAGGGGGTAAATACACAGGTTGAGGGTACAGTGTCTTCTGAAGAGAATATACAGGTAAAGTCTGTAGGTGCTCCAGGTGAACAAAAGTTAACTTGTGGAAGTGCCATAGGGGCCAGGGAACAAAGGGTGGCCTTGCCTATTGTGCCAGTGAAGGTGACCACGATGGGGGGACGCAAGTCACTTGTGACCTATGCACTATTGGACACTGGGTCGAATAGTAGCTTTTGTTCTTCATATTTAGCCAACAAGTTAGGAATAAAGGGTAAACATGAGCGGCTGTCCCTGAGCACCCTGACAGCTAATCAAACTATGATTGAAGTAGAAAGTGTAAAACTGAAGGTATCAGGTGTCAGTGGGAAATCTGAACTAGTTACACTCAACAGAGTGTATGTGAAGCCCAACATGAATATTAGTGAAACCTGCATAGCGAAGCAGGTAGATATTGACCAATGGTCACACCTACAAGGCATAGAATTACCTCCCATGGATGGGCATGATGTTCACCTGCTCATAGGCCAGGATGTACCCCAGGTATTGACACCTGAAGAAATAAGGAAAGGTGATCCAGGCTCTCCCTATGCAGTAAAGACCATGCTTGGGTGGACTCTAAATGGACCGCTGACTTCTCATGGAGAGAGGTCTAGTGTATCAGTCCATTTTGTAAATAAAGAGAGCTTAGACACTAGATTCACGAGACTGTGGCAGGTAGAAGTGCCTGCTGAGGCTTATGACACTGACCAAAAGGGATGGTCAGTTGGTGACAGAAAGGCTGTCTCCATATGGGAATCCTCCATAAGTGAGGTCAAAGGTCATTATCAAATGGCCATCCCATTCAAGGCAAACAAACCTGGGCTGCCAAATAATATACATACAGCCGATAAGAGGCTGAAGTCCCTCAAGAGTAGGTTAATCCGTGATAGGGAACTGGGTGCGAAGTATGTCAGTGAAATGAAGAAACTATTGGAAAATCAGTTTGCAGAGAAGGTGCCTCAAAATGATATCAACAGGTGTGATGGCAAAGTGTGGTACCTTCCACACCATCCAGTGTTTCATCAAAAGAAACCAGAGAAACTGCGCATTGTGTTCGATTGTGCAGCAGTACACAATGGTACATCCCTCAATGCCAACGTGTTACAGGGGCCAGACCTTACGAACAACCTTGTGGGTGTGCTCCTGCATTTCAGGCAACACACAGTTGCCTTCATGAGTGATATTGAAAGTATGTTTAACCAGGTCAAAGTACCCCTCACAGATCGAGATGTGTTGTGATTTCTGTGGTGGGAAAGTGAAGACCTGAGTGGTGAGCCCAGTATATTTAGAATGACCACACACTTGTTCGGAGGGGTGTGGAGTCCAAGTGCAGCGAACTTTGCATTGAAGCAAACTACCAAAGATGACAATGGTAAGTATGAGGAAGACATACGTCAGGCAGTGCAACGAGACTTTTATGTTGACGATTTTGTTGGGTCGGTTGCAAATGTTTCTCTGGCTGTAAGACTGGTCAGCAGTGTTACTTCCATGGTTGCGGATGGAGGCTTTAGGCTCACAAAGTGGGTCAGTAACTGCAGGCAAGTCCTGGACTGCATTCCTAAGTCTGAATGTGCCAGTCAACTTCATGCAGTTGATCTAATCAACCCGGATCAATTTCCAGAATCTGTACTAGGTGTGTCTTGGAACATCGATTCAGACACGCTTGGATTTAATGTGAAGGTCAATGACAAGCCAGCTACGAGAAGGGGGATGCTAAGCATTGTGAGCTCTGTCTATGACCCTCTAGGGCTGATTAGCCCCTTCATTCTTACAGCCAAGCAGATTTTACAAGAAATGGTCAGACGAGGCACAGAGTGGGATGATCCTATTCCTGAAGATCTTTCTCAATTATGGCTATCCTGGTTGGCAGATCTACCCAACCTGAAGAATATGAAAATACCAAGACAGGTAACCTGCAGTGAAGGAGCATCATACCATGAAATACATCACTTTTGTGATGCTAGTCAGAAGGGTGTGGGCATTGCCAGTTATCTAAGAACTGTGAGTGACCAAAGTGGAGTGAATGTTGGTCTGCTCTATGCAAGGTCAAAACTGGTACCTATAAGGCCCATGACCATCCCACGGCTCGAACTGACCGCTGCCGCACTGGGAGTGAAAACAGACCAGTTGCTTAGGAGGGAGCTTACACTTCCTCTGAGAGATTCTGTCTTCTGGACAGACAGCACCATTGTGCTGTCCTACCTTCACAGTGAAAACAAACGCTTCCACACCTTTGTGGCTAATCGAGTTAGCCAGATCAGACAACACACAAATGTTGAACAATGGAGACACATTTCTTCAGATCTCAACATATCTGACAAAGCCTCCAGGGGTATGTCAGCGCTTGACTTATTCAAGTGCAAAGAATGGCTTTCAGGTCCAAGTTTTCTCTCTCAGCCTGAGGAAGAGTGGCCTGAGCGGATAGCCAGTCAACCCATCACTAGTCTTGATCCAGAGATAAAGCATGACCAAGTGGTCTGCAATGCGGCCACAACTAAAACAACAACACTGTTGGCGACATTATGGGCTAAATACTCATGCTGGCATAAGCTTAAGAAGATTACGGCCTGGCTTCTTAGATATAAGGTTAATCTAAAAGCCAAAATACAAAGAGACACCCCATGTGACCAGCCGAACAAAACACTGAACCCAATCAGTGTGGCTGAAATGGATGCTGCTGAAGCAGAAATACTGCAACATGTACAGCAGGAGTGCTTTAGTGAGGAAATAAAGGCCGTAAAGACAAAAGGGCAAGTCAGCAAGGCAAGTCCCCTTAGGAAACTAGACCCAATTCTACAAAATGGGCTATTACGAGTAGGGGGGCGTCTCAAAAATGTACCATTTGATGAGAACAGAGCTCATCCAGTCATTCTTCCTAAGAGTCACCATATTGTAACTCTTATAATCAGAAATGTACATAGGTCAGTAGGCCATGCTGGGCCAGAGCATGTGCTGGCAGAAGCCAGGGCCAAATATTGGATTGTCAGTGGCAGAAGGGCCATCACCAAAACACTGAAACATTGTGTTACATGTAAAAAGATCTACGGCAAAACAGGCAAGACAAAAATGGCTGACTTGCCTGCTGAAAGAGTCACCCCCGGAGAGCCTCCTTTCTCTTCAGTAGGAGTGGACTTCTTTGGGCCATTCTATGTACACAGGGGGAGGACACTAGCAAAGAGATATGGCTGTATCTTTACCTGCCTAGCCAGTAGGGCCGTCCACCTAGAGATGGCCTACTCACTTGAAACGGATGGTTTCATGTGCACGCTCATGAAATTTATTAGCCGAAGGGCAGTCCCAAAGTTGATCCACTGTGACAATGGGACGAACTTTGTAAGGGCTGAAAGGGAGTTAAGAGAAGCTGTAAAGTCTGCTAGGTCTGAGAAGTTTCAGAATTATCTGCTGCAGCATCAAATTGAGTGGCGCTTTAACCCGCCACTTGGTTCGCACTTTGGTGGTGTATGGGAGCGGCAGATTCGGACCACACGAAAACTGTTAAATGGCTTGCTAGGTGAGCAAAAGTTGACAGATGAAAGCTTGTCCACTCTGTTTTGTCAGGTGGAATATATTATCAATGGAAGACCCCTGACAAGGGTATCCGAACACATTGAAGATTATGAGGCTTTGACGCCAAATCATCTTCTCCTGTTGAGGTCAAATATTGGCTTACCTGTCGGGCAGACTGCCTCAGGAGATTTGTACTGTCGTAAAAGGTGGCGTCAGGTCTTGTATCTTGCAGATTTGTTTTGGAAAAGATGGTCCAAAGAATACTTAGCCACCCTTCAGTCCCGGACAAAGTGGCAAGGTAATGAACAGCAAAGATTCAAGCTGGGTGACCTTGTGTTGGTCACAGATGACTCCCGTCCCCGTGGACAGTGGCCTCTAGGCAGGGTTATCAAGTGTTTTCCAGGCAAGGATGGGGAAGTTAGAATTGTAGAAGTTAAAACGGTAAAGGGTCAGTTTACCAGGCCAATTGTGAAACTGTGCCACCTAGAGGTTGAATAAAATGTTCATATGTAAAATACAGATATCAAGCAAGAAGTTGATGAATTCATACTCTTGTACGACTCCATGTAAGTGCAAGTGCATGATCACAGTAGCCTTACAGATAACAGCAATGTACATACAAAGTGATCATGCTTCCAGACAAGTGAAGGTGTTTCATAAAATGTATGTCTCTCAGATGCAAGCTTCTCCATTAAGAGCACTTTAATTGACACGAACATGTACAATCATCATAGGCCAGCATTTGGGTTGGACGGAGTTTCGATTTGATGGAAACATGTATAGCTACCCCTTAAATAGGGCTGTCAGCTGCGATGAGTTTTTGAGGCAGTTAAAGTGATAATGATGATATAAAACGATCAATGAGTTATTGTCACCTACAAGTGTTGAACATATTTCACTAACAATAATTTTGTAATTAGTAGTAGAGGTTAAATGATTGACAAGTTACTATTGTGTCGAAACCTGCTGTGTTCAGTAAGGAGTTAAAATGTAGTAAAAATGTCTCTAAAGTAGCCATTTTAGGGGCCAGGATGTTACTTTGTTTTAAGTCCAAAGTAAAGGTTGACGTTTCTTTACTTCATTTTTTTTTTTTTTTTTTTCATGTTAATGTTGAATGTAGTAGATCAAGAACTATAGAGGTCTCTGCTAGTAGTGGTGTTAGTGATACCTCTTGACTTACTCCTTGAATTCGTCAAGTAAGTGTTGTGTGCAGAAATTTAACGCGGGCTTAGAAACAATGGAAAGTTCCCGCCAGTTGAGGCATGGCTGTCGACAGTGACAGACGTATATGAAGTCAAGACTTATACAGATGAACCTATTCATACCAGAGCGCCCACCAGATTGTAAGTATATTTTATCAAACTTATCTGGATTTGTGTGACAACATATTTCCGCACTTTTAATACAATGCTGCATAGGTTTTACATGTTGTAAGTTCTGTGTAATTATGACTTGCAGGTCTGAACCTCATGCTCAGCATTGTCATCTTGAATGTAAAGCAAGTGTGCAACAACTGGTGAAATGCGACTGGAATTGGAAATAAATGATGCCTCAACTCACTTCATATCAGTCTCTGTACTCTATTCGACTCTTGTCAACACGGCATGAACTTTACTTGGATCCAGATTTACAGAGTGCTCTACTATTGTGTGAATGTGGCACACTGGTGGTATAAAGACCACCCCATGAAGTTAAGACCACAACCTCATTTCCAAAGGTCACAGGACAATGACACAAAATTTACTGTTCAGTTGATAACTTGAGATATGTTTTGAGTTAGGATCTTGACGTTGCATGTGTTAATGTTTCTCTATGAAGGCAGTACATGAGTGACCTTGACCTCATTTCTGGGGTGACAGTGCAACATACATGAATTTTACTCTTCACTATAACTAGAGAACTGCTTGAACTGGAACCTTAATGTTGCACATGTTAGTGTTCTAAAAAGGTCAGACCTACTCACAACATAGGTGACCTTGATCCTATCCCAAATTTAACAGAGCTGCAAGTATGATGAATGTCTAGGTCAGCTGAGCATGGGCTGTTCACACAGCCCTCTTGTTGTATTTTTACAGCATCAAAAGTAGATATGGTATCGTACAACCATTCTGTTCTTTTGTTGTTTATCTAGCCCCACTGATAAAGCAAATTACATGTACAGTTTTAGCCTTATTGACTTGTAAATAAATCTTCATTACAGGAAAACTGCGTCATATTGTTTCTTTGAATCCGACCGTATTTGTAACTTAAGTAAATAACTCGATAATACGTTGTTTCTTGCAAAGTAAGATTATTGGAGCTCGTGAGACAACACAAACCAGCCTAATAATATGTCCTTGATCACATGCTTATGAATCATGGCCATGCTGGGATTCGTTTGCCTCCTTTTCATAAGTATATACATGTCAAGCGTCCAGCAGGAGTCCATTTTTGCGTTACATTTATTTTTTAATTTTCCCTTTGCCTGAAGTTTGAGGGGGCTCTAGGTATCCAGGTCTCCATGCATTCAACATGACACTCTTTTTAGGTC
>CAXHWN010000525.1:33200-89200 GCA_964020975.1 Hermodice carunculata
TTTAGCCACAAGACTTTTTGCTTAAAATTCATTATGTGGGTCGTTGATTGTTGGAAGCCATCCGGTTTAAAATACCTTAAGTTCGCAAGTTGCCATACATGCCCATTTGGACCCCCCCCCCTCCCCCTTGGTTTAAACATATTTATTAAAAAAAAAACCATTGGGAATGAGGGCGGCCGTATATAAATCCATTTCGCAAGACAAAGAGACAGAGAATTGGAGACAAGATACAACATAAAACGCCACTATTTGACTAAACACCACTGCACGCAGACAGATAGAACGACAATGCCACATAATAAAAACTGTTGACAGGACAAGACGTCATAGACTGGGAAAGATAATTGGGTATGTCATCATAAGCAGGCACTACTTCACCACCATATTAACGACTGGTTGTAAAAATCATGTAACAGCTCCATGCCTGCCTGTGGATTTGATGCACGTGATTGTACAGCGCAAAAAAAATCTTTTCGTTTTCTTGAAAAGTATAATTTTCAGAGCCACATAATAAACAGTCGAAATGCTGAGACATGAATGAGATTGATTGGCTACCAGCACGCCTCGGTTTCAAGCTAAGCATTAGGCTGTGACGTCACCAAAATACACAAAATCCAACATGGCGGCCATGATATTAACTGGTATCACATACAAATAAGAAATTTGTAAAAAGTGGCACAAAAGATGTGTTATGATCTCTTACCTTTGTATATTCTCTTTCCACAGATTTAAATCCACATTATGGTATTATTCCAGTCTAATAATAGGGCCATGGTAGTCCAATATGTCCATTTCATTTCTGATCTGTCAGCCATTGCTGACACTAATATCCAAAAGTCATGTACATGTAATTTGATCAAATTTTGTACAAGCAATGTGATGACAAAATATTTTGCCATCTACTGCAAAAATACTTTCCTGATGCAAGCAGTAAGATGTAGGTCCAAATTAGAAAGAAATAATCTTGTGACCTGACTTTGAATTTCAACCTCTAAAATCCGCCATTTTGCAAAAAAATCCACTTTTTCTACAAAGCTCCACTTTTGTAACATGGGGTCTATTCCCGACAATTTGCACCAAGAATGCACTGCCAAAGCATACAGATCCATAATCCAATGGGGGTGGTGGGATAGTGACAACCCTGTGTCCACCTTTCACCCAAAAATCAAGGAACCCCAAAATGACATATTTAGGGGGTAGGGCCCTTTGAATTTTGATCAAATCTGTACAATTTGCCCTAGAATGCTCAAATATATTTTTTCACAACTTAAAATATCAGTAAGTATGAAACTTAGCCTAATCTATGTTATTACAGAAAAGGTTTTATTTTATCAGTAGTTCTAAACCCCCATTACTTCTGATAAAATGGACTGTTCTGTTATTCAAATTGGACCACTTGTATCTTGAAAATTTAACCCAATCCAGCCCAAATTTATACCCTCTTGAAAAGCATGAACACTTGTTGGTCAAGTTACAGCATGAAAGGGTCATGGATCTGTTTTAAATTAAAATGCCAGAGCAGTATCTGGTTGGTGGGTGTTCCAAACAGGCATGTCTTGTCTCTTTAGCGGGGTATCCGGTGACAGGATGCTCGTAAAATGACCATTAATAGTAACCCAATAAATGCACTGACTGTTATTTACAGTAAAACCTCTCTAACCGAACACCTCCATATACCGGACACCTCTCTATACTGAACACCATTTCTTGGTCCCGAATGTATACTTCCAATGTTAGCAAACTTCCCTATACTGAACACCTCCCCTTACAGAACACCTTTTTCAGGTCCCAAGGGTGTTCGGTATAGGAAGGTTTTATTGTAAGTGGTAAATGACTTATCACACCCCTTTCATGTGATCCGCCAACACCTCAACACTCCCAAATAGCAGGGACTAAGATGTGCCCATGCGTCTTTGTTTACATAAGCACTGCCCAGCAATGGAACCGAGAACGAGGCTGCTGATTCGACCCCTAATCTCGCATCTCATTAAACCCAGGTCAGCATCTCGACTGAAAGTTTGCACTGTGAACATGGTGACTGCAATAAATGGAATTACGTTATTTTGCAATCTATCTCGTTCCACCATAAAATTTCCATATTTGAAAAGGTAATGAAAAACATCCTGATTTGCAGCACCACAGAAACAACTGGGTGGGTCAGCGAGACAATTTTAAAATAAATCTGCTTTGAGTATACCACACTTCATACGTAAACGAGCATGTAAAACCACTACTTTTCTGGAGCCAGTGTAAAATAGTGGACTAACTTTAGCCTTACTTTATTGCCAACTCCCGGAAGTTGGCAATATATCTGTCAAATATTGGGGTGCATCACTCTTGAGAATTTTGTAAAACATTATTCATTCACTTTTGCTTCGTCTGCCTGTCAATTTCTCGAAACCAGATTCCCGATAAATCAGATCGTGACTCGTTTCAGCTGTCGCTCCTGTAACGACTCTTACAGCTGCTAGATTGACTTTTTCTAGGTCCTCGCAGTCGCTACTTGTACACCCATTCCACAAGACAGACCTGTACTTTAAAAATGGCCGTATAGAGGAGAAACAAAGCATTTCCAGAGATTTTCTGCTTAAACGATATTGTAGATGTTTCAAAATGTTGATCATTTTCATGCCTTTGGTGGTTAACTCATGAATATGACTTTTCCAGCTTAAGGTGGAAGCTGTGAAGCTAGTGCGCAGTGAGATTGGCAACTTTGGATCGATATTACCCATTTAATTTTTTCAGTAGTACATTGAACCTATATATTATCTGATTACTACATATCCATAGATTTGTATCCATAGGGTTTCTTTGCAGGATTGGAATTTTTTCGAGATTTTATTGCATTCATTCTGACTTGGTAGGATTTTCACATTTTTCGCACAGTAGTCGCACATTTTTTTTTTCAAGTTGAAATCAGAAGAAATTTAAAGTACATATGTATTTAATGTAGTTCAAGTATCAAACTATCCAAAAAATAAGATAAAGTGATTAAAGGTTATCCAAAGGTGTTGGCTTCAGGTCTGCCACCTTAAGTCAGATCGTATCAATAATTCCAGGTGCTTATGTTCTGGTATATTCTGTAAAGATTTATCCGTGAAAACAATGTAGTTCAAGTATCAAACTATCCAAAAAATATGATAAAGTGATTAGAGGTTATCCAAAGGTGCTGGCTTCAGATCAGCCACCTTAAGTCAGATCGTATCAATAATTCCAGGTGCTTATGTTCTGGTATATTCCGTAAAGATTTATCCGTGAAAACAATGTAGTTCAAGTATCAAACTATCCAAAAAATATGATAAAGTGATTAGAGGTTATCCAATGGTGTTGGCTTCAGGTTTGCCACCTTAAGTCAGATCGTATCAATAATTCCAGGTGCTTATGTTCTGGTATATTCCGTAAAGATTTATCCGTGAAAACAATGTAGTTCAAGTATCAAACTATCCAAAAAATATGATAAAGTGATTAGAGGTTATCCAAAGGTGTTGGCTTCAGATCAGCCACCTTAAGTCAGATCGTATCAATAATTCCAGGTGCTTATGTTCTGGTATATTCTGTAAAGATTTATCCGTGAAAACCAAGTCCGGGTGGAGACGTGGATGTCGTTTCCTTGATAAAATCATACTACTGGTTTTAGAAGGATTAAATGACACTAACCATGTGTACGCCTAATTTCCCACTTCGTGTAAGTCACAATTCAATGAATTTGCTGCAACTACAGGATCCTCGACAGTGATATAAAGAACAGTATCATCGGCAAAAATCGGATGGAGGAATTTACAACGTTAACAGTATCATTAATATATATCAAAAATAAAAGAGGACCAAGTACCGATCCCTGTGGGATGCCGATTTTGATTCGGCTCCAAGGCGACCCTCCCCCCCCCCCCCAACACCTTCACAACAACACGTTGCCGTCTATCCTCAAGAAAGTCGGCAAACCAGCTCAGTAGGGGACCATCAACACCTGGATTACGTAATTTGAACAATAAACCCGGGTGGTACTCACGATCAAAGGCCTTGGTTATGTTACAGAATGCAATTCCAACTTCCTTCTAAAGGTCCACAACCTCGAAAAAGTGATGGTACAAGTAAATTAGTTGATTAACCGTAGTATCCTCAGGAATACATCCTGACTGATATTCGGACAAAACTGCATTATCCGGGAAGAAGTTAAAAATCTATTTGAAGACTACTTTCTCAAAGACTTTGCTTACAATATTAAGTAAGGAAATAGGTCTGTAACTGTGACAAGAGCTCGGAACACTTATCTTTTTTTTTCAAAAATTGGCACCACGGTTGCTTTTTTTCCTTTCAGACAGAAATTTATGACAATCCTACGAGAAGTTAAATAATTTAGTTAGCGACTTAGAAATAACTGGGGCACCTTCCTTCAACAAACGTGCGCTTATTTCGTCAGGGCCGTTGGCTTTGCTAGCGTCAAGGCTTGCCAATATGTTTGACAAGAGCTCGAACAACTTTTTTTCCCAAAATTGGCACCACGTTTGCTCTTTTCCTTTCAGACAGAAATTTATGACAGTCCTACGAGAAGTTAAATAATTTAGTTAGCGACTTAAAAATAACTGGGCCACCTTCCTTCAACAAACGTGTGCTTATTTCGTCAAGATCATTGGCTTTGCTAACGTCAAGGCTTGCCAATATGTTTTGTACTTCAATTTCATTCACAGAGATAGTTTGTAAAAGAGTGGAGTTGCTCTGCTCAAAAGGAGGGAGCGAGAAATTGGAGTCATCCACTGTAGACTGGGATACAAAAAAACTCGTTTAAAAATTGTGCCTCAACTGCATTATCCGTTACTGTTTGGTTTCCATGGCAGAGTGACGGGATATCGAAATGTTGATGTTTATTCAAAAAGAATTTTACAGTCTGCCAGCAACTCTTTTTCTTTTGTGTTTCCAAATTTACAGAATCTTCGAGTCTTCTACTTTCACATTCCTTTTGCTAATTTTGCTCTCGAAACGGATGAAACCTCCGTGTTCAGTCCACTCTACCTTCTTTTAAAGTGTTTAATAATAATGATGACGAGATATACGGTAGACACAAAGGTTCGATTAGTCGAAGTGGAATAACGGGGATTTTTTTTTTTTTAAATTTTATTTCAGTGACGAGTTGTGTATTGCGTCAACAGCTTCCCTCAACACGCTTTTTGTGATGTGCCGGGGACGCTGTTGCCTCCAAAGCATACTCCTGACTTGCTGTTGCGTTCACATCAGAAACATATTGCAATCTAGGGGGATAGAACACATCAGAAACATATAGCGATCTAGGGGATCCCATGAAGGTAAGGGAAACTGTTTTCCTGCATGACCTCTTTTATTTATGTTTCGCTGGAATTATGGGCATGTTGAAAGAAAACAATAAATGTATATATATACATATATATATATATATATATATATATATATATATATATATATATATATATATATATATATATATATATATATATATATTACAATAATAATATGTTTACAAATAATACCAATCGAGTAATCGAATACCTGTAAACAACTTTGGGTTTACTGGCGTTACTTTTAAAATGCCTTAAAATATTCCTAGTTCACCTCATGCAATCGTTGTATTCGCATATTATTAAGCTGAAGAAGAGAATATGCGGCAGCAAGTAGTGAGGAGAACGGTGGAAAAGGATAAGCTTATGTGGGTGATAGATGGGGTGACAGAGGCAATTGAGTCATTTATAATACTCATATCATTCGATTAGGATGACATTAGCGATGAAGATGGTGAGATGTTTCAATGTCGAGGTTTTCCATATGAAATGATAATTATCATTATCTGGATTACCTGCTTAAGGCACTTTAAAGTGATTTATGTAATATTAAAATTACATAAATGCATGGATGAAAGGACGGACGGATGCACTTGATGACATGAATGCATCACTATAGTCTATGTTGCATATCACAGACCTTTTATGCAGACCCTACTGCCAAACACTGTCCAAATTCTGAATGATATTACCATATCCCTCAGGAACTTGACCTAAAGCATAACTGTGACCAGAAATTCGAAACTCCATACCAGGATAGTGAAGAAGATGAAAGCACAAAACGTGGCCTTTGTGGGGAAAGGGACTCGCCAGGTGACCAGGACCTGCCTTTTGTGAAAGGTGCGGGTCCAGTAATACAATACGTTTCTCAGAGCACTTGTTTTGAAGATTTCCATTAAAATAATGATGAGCCTTGTATTTTTTCTTCCAGAGAATTGTGTCAATTATGTAATCAAATCTGCATAATAATACGCATCTGGGAATCTGATTCACGTGGGAATCGTCTTAAACTTGGGGATTAATTTTTGGTGGGCCCTGTGCATGGGATCCGGTGCGGCATTCCCAGTTAAACTTTGTGTTGTAACTGTACGTACGATTATGCAGGTTCCTGCATTGTGAAACCAACTGGGCCACAGGTGTATTCCCTCTCTTTCAAATTAAACTTTTGTTATAACATGTATGACTTAATTTCAAACTACGTACAATTAATAAACAGCATATCCTGTATAGGACTGAAGACCTTTCCGCCTTCCACTGTTGGTTATGGAATCAACTACGCTACAATATCATTTCATTATATTCTTACACAGTTGGATACATTCAGCCTGTTGGTCGGAAGAAAACATACAAGTTATTAATGGAAAAAGACGATTTTGCTGCCCAGCATGCAAATCCATGATTCCAAGGTTACTCGAGACAGGATGACGAGGTGATTCCTCCAGTTGCACACATGCAACAAGTGTCTGGCTCAGTAGGTTGTTGAATGCAATAAATGGTGTCATTATATTTGCTTATGATTAAAATGAATTATCGCATCCTGAATGTTTTAAGAGTCAGAGCTTTTCCATGTCCACCAAAAGCAAAAACTTGAAATTTGTTATACACCTACTGACAATGTTTTTGCATTTACAGCACAAACCGAAGGCGAAAAATTGTAAATTAACCTTTCAATTGCTTGAATATAGGCCTAACTGTACATCAAATTTCTCTAGATATGTCTACACTGGTCCAGTCACAACTCATTACGAAGCAGGCTGCATGCCTTGCAAATATTTAATTTGCGCTAGCTCTGACAGAGGTAGCCTACCTATGACAGAATTTTAGCCCAAATTCCTAACGGAATTGACAACCAGTCAGGATGTATGAAACAAGTAAAAACATTTACTATTAGTCAATACAACAGCTATAGCTGTTTGACAGTACACTCGAACATCTGCCAACATTGTAGACCAAACCCGTCAATGGTGACAATGCCCTGATGAATAAAACGATTATTGCCTTCTCAGGAGGGGAACAGCGAGATCGTCACCCCTCGGGAGGTTGGCTTCCCTGCAGACAATCTCCCTCGGAGTGACACTTCTGGCTGTTTCCCTCCTGAGAAGGCAATAATTGTTTATTATTGGTCAACGGCTTTCCTGGTACGTTAGGTGTGTCGGAAAAACCGTCGTCTCCATCCAAAATTAGACTGAATCTAATGCTCTGCCCTTCTTTGGTCACACCACGATAGTGGGCTAGGCCTATATTGGCTTTTGAAAGTGAAACATTGTTACGCACCAGTACAGGCTGTGCTATTTTTTTGCCTCCCCCCCCCCCCCCAACATTTGTGACTAAGATAGGCCTAATCAGTGGCTACAAATATGATTATGAATTCATCATTGTCTAATTACCGCATTTAAACGAAGAAGGGTGTGGAAAATTAGGCTTACATTTTACAAAATATGATAGGGCCTATGCCCATATATTTCAACCGATTTCACGACTTTAATTTCAAAAATAGCAATAATACTTTTAATATATATAGGACCGTGATGTCATCGGGGATTAGGCATATTTGTAAAGACTAACCTGTCGGAATCACCATCATGTTTTTTTACCGTACTTTTTTTTTTTTTTTAATTTTGACTGATTTCAGCCTTGGCATTGGATTTTTAACTTTTTCCATTTTTTTTTCAAATCGTTAAACACCTACATAGCCAGGATAACGCCAAAAAAAAAGTTGATAACGCAAATGTCCTTCCAAGCAGCATCCTTCTCCCCGGGATCCTTCTGAAGTTCTGTTTAGACAGGTTCATTGTTATTTATCCACTAATCTTCTTAAGAATATGACTTCTTTCTTCCACATACTCCCGGGCACATACTGAAACAAATAATCCTCCTCTTCCGTAGTCCAATTAATTTACAAGTTCTCGCTTTTACTGAGGACTTTTTGGATATCTTGAACACAGACAACAGGTAAAATTATGAACTTGTTACCCCAACAACCACATTTTAGGGCCTTCAAACTCCGGATTCAAGCTCAAATTCATGATGATAAGTTTAGAATTGAAATCATGGATAGGTTAGAGACTAGAGTACGTCCGCTACAGTAGGTCTAATGTCGTCGCTGTGCTAGGGCATTACTTGACGCGGATGGACCCTAGCCTATCTATTAGTATTATTCCTTAGATGAACTTTCTTGCCAACGAAACCACGGCACGTGCAACATTCCAGCCGGGTGTCCCTGACGTCATCAATAGGTGTGCGTTACAATTTGATTTAAATTCGACTCCAGGGTCAGACTTTAGCGGAAGTTTAGTAGCCTACACCTTTCTGCATAACCATAAGGGATACAAAATTTGGCCTACCAGTACCAACCTAGCATTCCGGAGTCGGAGTTTCTGAAAAATCTGTACTAACTTAGCCGCTTTTACTACTTACGGGTCTTTGAGCATGTGGCATGGATCCATGCTAAATAATGAAGTCCACGCACACCTGTCAACAAATGAATTGGGATGTATTTAATAATATACAATTATGGACTTTTCAGTGGATAGTCATACTGTGATGTCGACCATAAAAACCAATGACGTCGACCGAGGCGAAACCAAGTTTGACATTGGTTTTCCCGGTCGATATCCACAGACTGGCACAGTATGTCTATACACTGAAAAGTCCATATAGAAAATCATGTTTGTATTATTTAATAAAATAATTTAGGACTTTTTAGTTGATAGACATGCTGTGATATCGACCAGAATAACCAATGTCATGAAGTTAATATTAAAAAAAAATGTCAACTAACTGGCCAGCAGACGTCACGTAACAGCAAAGCCTCACGTGACGGGAATTATCCAATCATAAACTGCTTATGCAGGGGCTCCCTCTCAACATCCGGGTAACTGACAGAGCCAGCTGGTCGGGAACGGCGACAGCGTTACCGGTATTCAAATGTCAGTCACAACACCGCTTCAATGTAGGCCTACGTACATTTCTCGGCAAACTGACTTTACTTGGGTAGGCGAGGACCCCAAAATGACCAAATGTTTACCGGTACCAACAGCTGGGGTAATGGGATAATGTAGAACTAGAAGACCTGGGTCAGATTCAGTGTGTTTTGGTTTTGGTGGAAATTACAGCCATTTATACAGGCCTATAGGTGTCTCTCGGAATTGTTGGACACACTATAATTCATACTAATAGATCTAGTATTTCTTGATCTCAGATATGTGTTAATGCATCACGTCACTGATGCAGGCGCGTCACAATTTAGTTGTAACAATGTTTAAGTCACGTAACTACAGTGAGTTACTACTTTTGAATTTCAATTAAGAAAACGATAGGCCTATTGATATAAATTCACTCTCAAACACCTATAGAAATAGTCGGCCCGCGGGTTCACATAAATGTAATGATTCATATAGCTGGGGAAAGTTTGGTTGAAACAACGTGACTTGGTAATCCAAATTTTACATATAAACTTACTTTGAAGCAACCCGTCAAACATTTTTAAAGCGTACAGAAGTCTACCAACTATGGAGTTTGGAAACCGTGAATCCATGATGACTGACGTTCCACTTCTATACTCTGGACAGGCAAACATGTCTGTAACAGTCCTAGTACTTTATTTAGTAGGCCTACGTGATACACAGAAATAGAGACGGGTTTCAATTTGCCTTTACTGGAATTGTTCACATGCGTTAAATGTACGAACACAGGCCTAAATTTTCCGTGCTTTTCTTTTGCAGTACTATTAATACTTTTGTATCTGACCTACAGGTGCGTCTTAAACATGTAATATGAATATGATGTATGGTAGGCCTACTTTATGTCTGGATAGCTTCCAAATAGGCAATTTTTGGACTATGCCTCGGCAATCCAGGTTAAGCAGATTTATTTGTAACAATAACAGGAAGGTAGGGATGGAGGGAGGGTGGCTGGGGGAGGGTTACTTCCCCAAATTTTTGGTGGGGGTGTGCGGCTCAACCTTTCAAAAACCTACCCTTTGATAGGGCACTTTTTCACAAAAATGATACTTTTGTTTGGCACTTTTTCACAAAAATAATACTTTTGTTGGGGACTTTTTAAACCGAAATACTAGAAAAATATGGTCCCAATTTAGCGTGAAAAATGCTCTAAGGCAGAATATTTTGACTTTAGATAGAAAAATATCCCGCATTTTGATTTTTGGCCCATAAGAGAGAAAAAAATAATCTTTTTTAATGGGAATTCGATACATGTTAACCGTATGATAAGATGGGCCGATAGATTATCCCTCATCTGATAAAATAAGCTGAGAGATGATCAGTCATTTAATAAGAGTATTAAGACAGGCTGATAGATGATCAGCCGTGTGATAAGGCAGGTTGGTAGATGATCAGCCAGGTAATACGATAGGCTCATAGATGATCAGACATATGATAAGACAGGTCGATAGCTGCTGATGAGCCATATATGACAAGCAAGGTCAATAGATGATCAGCCGTATGACAGGTCGATAGCTGGTCAGCCATTGGATGAGATAGGCTGATAGATGATAAGCTATACAATAGGCAAGTCGACAGATGATCACATGCATGATAAAATATGTTGTTAAATGATCGGCCATATGATAACACTGGTCGATACATGACCAGCCAGGTGATAGGACTGGCCTATAGATGATCACAAATCAGCCATGTGATAAGACTGGCCGATATATGTGGTATAAGACAGGCCTGTAGATGATCAGCCATGTGATAAGACAGGCCTGCAAATGATCAGCCATGTAATTAGATAGGTTGATAGATTATCAGCCATATAACAACTACAATATATTTGTCTTCCTACAATATTTTTGTTGTATCGAGTGGGATACGCATTGCATTTGGTGCCTGCTTTTTTTTTTAATTAGGATCAACAAGAACGGGAACGAATAAATTTTCTCTTACTCCGTTTCCCATCTTGCCTGCTAAACATCCGTTCTTGGCGGTCTACTACCCCCCGGCGAACGCTGGGGGCCAACATAGTGTATCGCCCCGAGAAAGTCTGCTTAGGAGGCAATTTCCCATCTCGTGGGAAAAAATAAATAAAACACATTCAGGGTGTCCACGGGTCAGGGAAAACAGGGAAAAGCTTGAAAAAGTTTTCCCTGCAGGGAAAAGTCAGGGAATTTGAGAATTTTGGGGAAATTAGGGAAAAGAGAGGGAACTTGGCTACTGGTGATGTACAGTATTTGTTTTATAAACCTGAAATCTGTATTTGGTCTTGATATACAGCTACATATATTTCAGAATTTTCTGAAATGTCAACTGTACATCAAAACGGAAATGGGCAACCGTTGCCACAGAGCCCACTTACACCGTATAGCTACATTCAAGCCTTTTTGCAAAAATTGCATTGCTCGATATGATTACTATAAATAGAATCTTTCGTTGCAATTGTCACAGAAAAATGAAAGTTGTGCAAAAATCTTGTATATAGGTATGTGGTGCATACGTCACATATATTGCAGTTTGTTAAAGCCAACCTGCTTGACTGCTTATAAACTCCTTATAAATTTGACATTACATTACATTTTCATAAGTTTATACTGGTTCAAGTGGGTTGGCACAATCATTACTGTGTGGGTGTCTGTATTAACAAGTAGAGTTGGAAAGCAGTATAACAAATTTATAAAATTAGAGTCATTATCTTGTCGTAAAAAAAATATTGTAAAATTGGTTGGGGTTGTACCACACTGTACCTTTAAGAATTTCCTTTTTCAGTCTGTTATACCGAGTTCTAACTGTATTCTGAACACATGTACTTCTAGCCAAATACTCATGCATGTAGTATTTCCCTATATGCTTGCATGCTGCTGTGTAGAACAGTTGTAGAACTAGTGTGAACTATGTCTAAGACTTGCAGTTTTAATCCTGTGTGGCTCACAGATCCAAACTTTAAAGGGTGGTTGGAATCTGCCTCTGATAACCCAAATGCTGCTTTCTGTAGACCCTGCCATAAGATTATTAACCTTAGTAATATGGGTAGACGTGCTCTCACAAGTCACATGGAGTCAAATAAGCACAAACAAAACACTGGTGGTGGAAACACAAAAATTCAATCATTTTTTGCCAAAGGAAAGCCATTTGCGTCAAAGACAGCTGAACTAGTGAATATTACTAAACAGAGTGCAAGTCACATGGACACCAACGGACCAAAACTAAACCAGAATGTTAGGTCCACCACATTGTCAACAGAGGAAAGGCCAAGAGAGACACTGAATACACAAATGATAGAGACCAAAGAGAGCAGAAAAGCTGAGATTTCGTGGGCAATAAAGTGTGCATTATCTCACTATTAATTTAGATCAAATCACAACATGGCAGACTTATTTAGAACCATGTTTTGGGATAGCAAAATAACTCAAAACTGTAACTCCGGAAGAATGAAAATGTCATATAATACAAAATTCAAGAAATGATGAAAGAAGGTACAAAATTTCGGATATGTCCCAAGTTGAACATTGACAGTATTTTTCAGGCTATATGTGATGCATTTGATTCCTACTGTATGAAATGGGCAAAGAAAGAAAAATTGAATTTCAGAAATTTGAAGGATGGTTATCAAACTTGAAAAGAGTCTTTAGAAATAGAATTTATCGTTACAAATCTCACATTGAAAATTTCAATACGGTTAATCTAAAACAGCCCAAAAGTTTCAAAAGCAGTCAAAGAACTACAAGAAAGATTTGTAGTCACTAATATAGATAAGGCAGGTAACAATTTTGGGATCATGTGCAAAAGGTATTATCTGATATTACACACATAAGAGGAAATGGCGTATATAAATTACACAAACAATCCATCGATAATTTGATAGAGGTAGATACACATTAAAATGAGATGAAAAGGAATTTTAATATCAAAATTTTTGAAGAGGACTCATCTATTCCACTTTTGTTCTGGATACCCAAATTACATAAAAGCCCTTTTAAATCTAGATTCATAGCTGGTGCTTCAAAATGTACAAAAAAAACAATTATCAAAAGAAGTAACATTGTGTTTGACTGCAATTAGGGATAATTTTCGTAAATACTGCAATGCAATTTCTAGAAACTGTGAAATGAATTGTTTTTGGAGTATTAACAATTCTTCCGAGTTTGTATCTAAAATCAAAGATGTAAAAGCAAAAAATATCAAATGTTTTGATTTTTCTACTCTGTACAAAAATCTACCATAGATGAAGTCAAAAGTTCACTTTCAGAGTGACTATGCAAAAAAATGTTTAAACATAATGGTAAACCATACATAAATATTAATTCATATACAAAGAAAGCATATTGGTCACACAATAAATATTCAAAAAGTAACTTTAAATCTTACACTGTTGAAACTTTGATAGATGCTATAAAATTTCTTTTGGATAATACTTTTGTTCGATGTGGACCATTGGTTTTTCAACAAATAAAAGGCATTCCAATGGGTAGCAACTGCTCCACTTTACTGGGAGATTTATATTTAACCTGGCTTGAATTTTAATTATATAGATAAATTGATGAAAAGGGACTTTCAAATGGCTATAAAATTATCAAACAACGCAAGATATATCGATGACATTGCTTGTGTAAGTGTACAACATTTCAGTGAAATTGCTAAAGAAATCTACCCAAAAGATATCCCTTTCGACAGTAACACTTCAGATGGTTTCAGAGATTTTTCTGGACTTGGATATTCAGGTCACTAATGACAGGTTTTGTATTAAAGTCTATCACAAAATAGATGAGTTTAACTTTAAAGTGGTTAATTATCCTTTCACAGCCAGTAATATTTCGGAAACTATTTGATATATTATATGTTTTTGTCACAGATTTTGAGATTTGGTCGTATTTGTTCTAAATTTCAGGACCTTGCATCTAGATCCAAATTTATGTACAATAAAATTGAGTCAATAGGACTCAAAGATGTACTTTTTATCAAATATTTCTACAAATTTTGCTGTAAATATCCGGAGATGGTTAGAAAATTTGGCTTCAATAATTTTAGAAATTTTAGACTTGCCTGTTCTGCTACTTAATTCTATCTTTTGGCATCATTCTGTTTTAATGTTCACCTTTCAGATATTTTAGGCTAGCTTATTTTCTGTTAGGTTAAACCCCCAGGGGCTATCGGTGGCAAGTAGTGGCCTACGACAGTTACAAGCTTGTCTAATTCCACTTGATATCTGGTTAAGAAATATTATATTTTCATTGCATTCTCTTGACTTAAATACAAATGACTTCCATTTTTTCTGACTTGCCCTACAACTTTTGCTGTTAATATCCAAAGATTATTAAAAAGTTTGGCTACAATAACTTTACTGTTTTTAGACTTGTCTGTTTCGCTACTTAACTTTATATTTTGGCATTCTGTTTTAATATTCACTTTCAGACATTTTAGGCTTACATGTTTTCTGTCCCGTTAACACCACCCCCCCCACCCCCGGGCTATCAGTAGCAAACAGCGGCCTACGACAGTTACATGTTTGCCTAATTGTACTAAGAATCGTGTTAAGAAAAATTGTTGTGATATCATGTTTTTGGCGTAAATGCTGACGAGTTTCATTCCTTTTTGACATGCCTAAATGCACATTTACTCAATATTAAAAAAATTACTCAAAATTGACAGTATTATCTCAAATGTCACAAACCTGACACATTACTTTGAGACATTGACTCAGTGTTGGCAGTGAAATAGAGCTTAATTATTTGTAGACTTTCAAAGTGAGGAGTAGGTGTCATCATGGAGTTTGTTTTTACATTTCTGGTGCAGGATGTCTATTGTTGCAGTCCTTGTTAGGATTTCACTAATTTTGTACAGGTGGTCGCGCTGCAACTGTTTAATTTACAATCACTGGGACTTAACATAATGGCCCAGTTTGTTTTCACTTCAGTTGTACACTGGCGGGTGGTTAAGCTAGGATAAGCTATCCAGCTAGAAAGGGTACATATTGGTTCAGGGGTAAGTCAAATTGTTCTTATCTGAACCTGTATTATAGATACAAATTTAGTCGTTATGTTTGTTTTGACAGGTATTGTTCTTTCATAATAAAGCTCTGCATTTATAAGCAAAACTTAACGTATTTAGCTAATTCATCATTTGCCACATTCATATTCATTCATTATTATGTGGGTTGTCTTTGCTGAATATTTAGCTTAGACAAGGAGCCGCTACTCAGAGAGACATGTACGGGTAATAGGCTCCAAAACATGTTCTGATTAGTAACCCGCTGAAGACTCTTTCATTTATGTGGGATAATACAGCCTATGTCAAAATTTTGCAGAGGAACGTGTGCAATATGGACAATAGTACTTCCATATGTATATAGGTTAGACAGTGACAGGTTAGCTTATGAAGAGAAAAGAGTTCAGACTGCAGAATAGGGTAATGACTACTAGGAAGTGGCTCTGGACAAAAAGACACAAATACAATACATCATCTCGTTTGGTACTGCCAGAGCATTCAAGGACAGTTTACCTGATTGTGTGAGAGAAAAGGATTGTTACACTGTTATGTTTGATGAAGTCTATAACACGACATTACAGGCAGATCAGATGGATGTAGTTGTCAGCAGACACTTTGAAAGCATTTTCCTGGGCACACTCATGCAGAAGATCTACTGAAAGTAGTAAAGCAATGTTTGGTGCCTCTTGATCCAACAAAACTGTTGCATCTAGGAATGGATGGCCCAAATATTAATTTGAAGTTGGCAAAACTGTTTAGTGAGGACAGACAACAACACGATCCTGACAAGCCTCGTGTACTGGATATCGGAGTGTGCAACCTCCATGTGGTGTATGAAGCCTTACAGACAGGGTGGAAGAAGACTGGCTGGGAATTAGAAAAGCTCCTGAGGTCTTTGTGCTGGCTCTTTCATGATTCATACGCAAGAAGGAGTGACTACACACAAATCACTAATTTTACAGTATTGTCATTGTACTTTTGTGGAACACATTGGGTAGAGGACAGACAGGTAGCACAAAGGACAAAAGAGATATAGCCTAATGTGACAAAGTATGTCAAGGAAACTCTACAAAAGAAAAAAAAACAGATATACCAACCTGTGCATCATTTGACACTGTTCGTGATACAGTTTTGAATGATCCCCCCCCCCCCCCCCAAGCAAAACTGGAGTTCTTTGTGTTTGTGACAGGCATCATGAAGCTATTTCTCACAAAGTTCCAGGTTGACAAACCTATGGTTCCCTACCTTGCAGGTGACTTAGCACTTTTGCTCAATGACCTGATGGACCTATTCATCAAACCTGACATAGTCAATGCAAATGATTCTGCATACAAACTGGCAACCTTGGATGTGAACAAAAAAAGAGAAACAGCTCCCACCAGAGCAAGCGAATGTAAGCAATGGAGCTAAGAAAGCACTGACTGCAGTTTCTGATAGTGCTTCTCAACTGCAAAAGCTGCAGTTTCAAGATGAGTGTCAGAATATGTTGTGTGCTGTAGTGGCGAAAATGCACGAGAGATGTCCACTGAAGTACTCTTTTGTCCTTTCTCTGATGGCCCTGGACCCAAAAATTATCATGGAAGATCAGGGAAAAGCAATCACTGCATTTTCCAACATTTTACAAAAGCTAGCCACAGCAAAAATAATGAAAACAGATCAATGTGATGCAGCAGAGAGGGAAGTGATAAGGAAGAATTCAGACCTTCTGAGGAACTATGACCACAATGCTCATCTGGACCAGTTCTACTAAATGGGAAAGAAGATTGTCATGAACAATGGACAATGATACAAAACCTTCTTGTGCTCTCTCAAGGGCAAGTACAAGTAGAAAGGGGATTATCTGTCAATGAAGACTTCCTTGTGCCAAATCTTCAAAAGGAATCACTGGTGCCGTTGAAGACTGTATATGACACCTTCAAGTCATTGGATATTCAAATCCATGAATTGCAAGTTACAGACAAAATGCTACAGTGTTGTGGCCAAGCCAGAGCAAGGTATGAGTTGTACCTAATGGCGCAAAAGACAACAAAACTGAAAGAAGCACAGAAGCGAAAAACATCTGAAGTGGAGGAGCAGGATAATCAAGCAAAGAAGAAACTAAAATTGATAGAGGAGGAATCTGATAGCTGCCTCAAAGAGGCAGACAAAAAAAGCAAAACAGGCTCTTGACAAGCATGACTTTAAACTTCTGGCTCAATCGGACGCTCTGAAAGATAAAGGCCTGGCAATGATCAGCACTGAAGTTGCTGAGCTGAAGAAAGTTGTGCACAAATTGCAGTCAATGATGACTCAAAGCTGAACATAATGTGACATTAAACTAGCTTGGACATAATCATGATGGTATTGACAGCCTTACATTAAAGCATATAAGAAATTCGAATCATTTGATTTAACTTAGTTATTGTAAACAATGGAAATGGAAATTTTTAAAAATTGGAAAATGTTTGTCAAATGTACTGACCAATGTATGTGGGTGGATCGGATGGCTAAAAAGGGTGACGAGGAGGCCATATAATCATAGTGAAGTCATGGAAAGTTGATGAAATATCAGGGAAAATTCAGGGTTTTTTTTTTTTTTTTTTTTTTTTGCAAGATCCTGTGGACACCCTGACATTATACCACTCCGTGTGACTTATTCAGTGACCCTTATAGTTAACCCTTCATGGCACGTAGATAAATTACAGAATAAAATGAACAAGTCTATGTCTTGTTGATATCTCATTTTGTGGAAACTTTGATGTCATGGTAACAAACACGTTTCCTAAGGACAAACAGAAAACGAGTTTTTCGAAATTAAATATATTTCCACTTATTTTACAAAATGTGAAACTTTTATCTTTGACAAGCATCGAGCTTTAGCCAGTTTAGGATTTACCAAAATAAATAGAGAATCTTGTATGGCTGAAAGAGAGGTCTACAATTATTCTCTCACTCCGGAACGCTGTTAGTGAGGAAAATCACTCGTCACCTGCGGGGACTCGTGATTTTTCCCACTGAAAAAACAATACTTTGTGAGAGAAAAAATAGTAACTCACTCTCCAGCCATGTAAGATTTTGTTTATTCTGTTCAATTGGCAATTCAGTTACTACTCTTGAATTTCACTCCAGATAGAAAATGATAATTCAACATCAAACATAGAATAAAATGGCGATATTTGTGCTAAAATCAGGGCTCAAGCACTCACATTGGTAGCCATGAACTCGGGGGAGCGGGGATTGCTATCTGGGGAAAGGATAGTAGATCAAAAGAAACTATATTGTACAATATATGTAGGTCTTAGAGATGCACTATAGGTATGACGTTGCATCAGTTGTTTTTTTTTATCCCATGTATGTGTAGTCCAGAGTAACCATGGACGGGCCACTCTGCACCGTGTATAATTATTGCCGATCCACACGCCCGTGTAGTACGGTCGCGTGCATGCCCTACTTTCGCACTGACCGCTTTTTCATGGGTGCGCACCTAGGATGTTGATTTATCGTCGGCTGCGGTATTTGTTGTTGATCGCTGTTTCAACACAACATTATCAATGTTTTTATGTGAAATGGTGGAGAATACTCTGGACTTCATTTACAAGGGATAAAAATAAAACAACACTCTTGCATTTACCTGGTCGTAGATTCTGCATGGCACTCGCGTACCCGTGGACCGGAAGGATACACTGGATGGCCCGCCACAGGCGGGCTTCATCTCGTGTATCCTTCGCTCCACGGGTACGCTGGTGCCATGCAGAATTTACGGCCAGGCACTCACACTCGTGTAGTTTTTTCTTTATCCCATGTATGTGTAGTCTACAGTTACCACGGACAGGCCGTTCTGCACCCTGCAGAATTTATTGCCGATCCACACGCCCGTGTAGAACGGTCGCGTGCATGCCCTACTTTCACACTGACCACTTTTTCATGCGCGCACACCTAGGGTGTTGATTTATCGTCTGCTGCGGTATTTGTCGTTGATTGCTGTTCAGGATCAACACCCATCAATTTTTCAAGTAAAATGGTGGAAAATACTCCGAACTACACATACAAGGGATAAAAATCAAACAACACTCTTGCAATTACCTGGCCATAAATTCTGCATGGCACCCGCGTACCCGTGGAGCGGAAGGATGCACTCGACCCCCCCCCCCCCCTGCGGCGGGCCTCATCTCGTGTATCCTTCCGCTCCACCGGTACGCTGGTGCCAAGCAGAATTTACGGCCAGGCTCTCACACTCGCGTAGTTTTATTATTATCCTCGATCTCTGTGTTCAGAAAATATTTTGGACCATATGTACAACACAAAAAAGAGTAAAGAGTCATGCAGGTTCCCTACAGTATAAACACATTTGGTCTAACTTCCTGCGTATGTACTGGGATGGAGACATAGGACAGTTTTCCAGAATATCTACCAGAACATTAAACACCAATAAAATGTCTTTCAAAGTCGACCTTCGAAAAAAAAATCAATAATATGCATAAAGCAGAAAACTAAGAATATATTTTTTCATAAAGGAAAATTTTAACTACAGATATACATGTGATGTTTGAAACTGCACTATTTTTACTGTCTTATGTAGTGATTTTGTCAACGTAGCGCTGTTGCTGTCCGTGGTTGGCTCACTGCCACACACCTGTCCGTGCTGGTGAGTCGACCATTTACAGACCCGTGCTGCCCTCTTGGGTCAAGAGTTGTACACTTGTGGATCATATTATTGAGAATGAAATGCTCATCTATAATGAGATTTTTAAACAGAAACAACATTTGCCTGATCAGCCCAGCAGAACACACCACAATACGCTGATCAGGGACGAGTGCTGCTCTCTAGGTCCCAAAATTACCCAGGTTGAGCTGCTATTTAAGAAGAGAATTTTCATGGGCGTGAGAGTAATTGGCACTGTAAGCCGTAAACATCCACAGTAGGACTATCATTATATACATCTGATTGGTCGAAGGATTCATCCCATACGTTTTTAGGGCCTACATGTATACTCAGAAGAACTTGTGTTTTTAACTAGTGCTTAATTATTTGACACTATTAATAAGTGCTCATAATTTTATCTATCTATCTATCTATCTATCTATCTATCTATCTATCTATCTATCTATCTATCTATCTATCTATCTATCTGTCGGTCTATCTATTTTTATGACGTGTTTTTATTAATATCAGTGTACTCTTATGGAAATAAGTCTGGACGAGTTTGTGGTGTAATCCAAGATTCCAACAGGGTATATATTTATTTATCTTGACAATTTTATGTATTATAGAACCTGGCTAAAATCAATCAATCAAATGTGCTATTTTGATGTTTCATGCAATATTGACTTCATGGATTCATTGGTAAGCCTGCTTTCATTCTTTTATACTTGTTTCCCCCACGGTCCCTTTGCCATTAATCCAACGCATTGCTCCGGTGGTAGGCTATAATAAAATGCAGGGAGTTAACAGACAATAGGCCTAAGCATTGTCAACACCAAAGCTAATAGCCAGTGACATACTACTTGTATTACGTCAGTGACATGTCCTGTCGGTGTTTGTCACTGGCAGTAAGGTTAACAATAAGACATTGTTATATTTCGCTGAAACAGAAGTTAAGATTTACACTTAACGTTCATGGCAAGGTTAGGCCGAAATGACATTCCTTAATGTTTCGCCGACATTATATGTAGCTGACAGCAAAGCGACCATAAATATTCTGTAATATTTTACTGATATTACTCCCAGTATAAGGTTAGCAGTTAGATTCTTTGCAAGGCAATGCAATACAATTAATGCAATTCAAAATTCAAAATAGATAGATCTTGATCACCAACTGGCAACTCATTGTACCTGTTGGCTCCTGCAGTTTCAAAACTTTTGGTACATCAGTCTATTGTGGAGCAGAGAGCGACATAAATACAGTTATAAAATTGCCTTTATACTGCATTTGTAGTCCTCTGGCATACAGTGTGCGACGAGGGACGTAACCACATCAAACTAAAAAATGAGGGAGCGTACTGAAACTGTCCAATTAGAATGCTGGAGAAATGTTACCCTGGCAACGTTCACTATTTCCCAAGGGAACATACGGCCTCCTAATTGAAATAGCATTGAGTCACTATATCCCTCATTTTTTTCATTAGCCAATGGCAATGCTCCTTTTTCTCTTACCCCGACAACCAGCTTGCTTTCACAGACCAGCAGTGGTTACTTAAGGGGAAAGGCAGCTGTACATTCTGAACGAAAAAAAAAATGAATTTTTTTTTTTTTTTTTTTTTTTTGCAGAACTACATTATGGATAAGCCTACTGGTATTTAGGATACATAGATCATTCAATGCCCAATTCAGTATCCTTGCCTGTACGGATCCCCCATTTGAGTCTGTTACTTCCCTCGACCCTTGGGGTCTTGGGAGGACACAGGCCGTCGGGAGATCCATACAGGCAAGGATACCTAATTGGGCATCGGATAACCTCTATTAAAGTAAACGTCACTGGGAGGGCGCTTAGCACCGTTACCTACTTATGTCTGTGTGCCAACATAGACATACTGTTTTTCCAGAAATTCTGTCTTTCTTTATTTCCTTTTTTACCTGCAAATTTGTTCGCCCTATTTCTCAGAGACTATTATAGGTAGACACTCCAAACGTGTCACAATAATATTTCTATAGATGAAGTCTTGCCTTTTTTTATTATGAGAGGTCTTGATTTTCTAAATTATGCAAATGAGGGCTAATTGTAGTTTTAAATCTTAAATATCTTATATACTATAATAGATGTGGTTCCCAGTGTATAGGAGTTCGTTCATAGCAAGGCAAATTTCATCCAAAGGTCAAGGTCATGTCAAGGTCAAAGGTCAATTTTAGGTCAAAATGTCATTTTTAAGGTCAAAGTTCATTTCACGTAGAGGTCATTTCAAGGTCAAAGGTCATTTTAAGTCAAAGGCCATTTTCGATGGTATCCTTTTTTACAGGCAAATTTGTCTGACATTTCATTTGAAAAGTATTATACATAGAAACTCCTAACTTGGCATGATTATACTTCCATGCACGAAGTCTTGAGTTTTTGTAAAGAGGTTCAATGATTTTGAAAATTATGCAAATTAGGACCATTCGAAAATTTAAATGTTGAATATTGCCAAAACTACATGTATTATGGGTGCAGATAACCAGTCTAACTTCAATTTATATGTGTAACAATGTAGATTTTGTGACCTCTGAAGGTCAAAGGTCAAGTTCATTTGGACCTTTAAAATTTTCATCCAGACATAACTGGTGAATTTTGTCCAATTTTGATTATGCTGGGCTCCAATTGCAGCTATTTTAACATTGCACATTTTGCAATTTACGTGTGACCTCTAAAGATCAATGGTCAAGGTCATTTGGATCTCTAAAATTTTCATCCAGTTATAACGCAGGCAGTTTCCATCCAATTCAAATCATGTTGGACTCAAATGGTAGGTATTGCAACACTGCAAAGTTTTGTAATTAACATGTAACCTCGGAAGGTCAAGGGGCAAGGTCATTTGGCCCTTTGAAAGTTTCATCTAGCCATAACTTGGTCAATTTTTATCTGATTCGGTTCATGATGGGCTTAAATTGTAGGCATTGTAACACTCTACATTTTTGTAATTTACATGTAAACTCGGAAGTTCAAGGGTCAAGGGTCAAGGTCATTTGGACTTTGAAATTAAGGCACGTGGGATTTTTGTGTGTCTTTAGTGTTTTCCTTGATCTACGGGGAAAAGGGGGGGGTAATAAAAGGTGTCAGATACTGTTATGTCTATGTAGCTTTTGCACATATATGTTTTTAAAGTGAAGCAAATATACCTGGGATACAGACAGTTCTCGGTGGCATTTATCAAAACATATTTGACACTTCAGCAGACTTTATGACAACATTTTTGTGTTGTTTTCGCCTGTTTTATATTTTTGTTTTGCTTGGAGTCAATTCATAGAGGTCAGTCGGTATTAAAACAAAATTTCCAAGAATCAGCGCTAAGGACTCACGACACATGCGTGCGCTATTAAGGCAAAGCGTGAATGTGAGAGAGAGAGAGAGAGAGAGAGAGAGAGAGAGAGAGAGAGAGAGAAAGAGAGAGAGAGAGAGAGAGAGAGAGAGAGAGAGAACCATCTTACACTGTGAATGGTTTCAGCTACATGTTGCTGCACATGAATATACAAATTCAAACAAATGACGACTATATGAAGAATATGAACCTACTCTTGCCATGACAAATCGTCACATATATAATACGTCGGCTCTAAGTTGTGTGTTTTGTGTGTTGCAAAGCATATCCATTTATTCATCCGTTCACTCGTTCGTCTATCCATCCATCCATCATTTACATCACACTAGGCAGACTATCAGAATGGGACCAGAGCAAGCTGATGTAGAAGCATTGCTGACGTAAGGATCATCTTGTTATACAGTTGAAGTTCGTCTTGCAGCACCGCAGAGAATATTGTCAGTTATTATGGACTCGACTTTTTGATCTCTCGGTTTTATTACATAAAATTATGTTTATCTACACCGGCGGACGGCAAGTTCTTGCTGAAATCGACATAACAAACGAACAACATGTCCCGTTTTAATAGTCAATTAATCGTGCGTGTTTAAGTTATTCCAATTTTCTAATGACCAATAATGGAGAAGAAGCCATGCAATTGCGAGTATAAGAGATATAGAGGGCCACAGACTCTCCCTCGACAGCCTGTAATGGGGGCCACTTTGTTTCGCACTGATAGCCTTTGAGTAATCATCATCCCAGTTCATTCCATAATTGGCTACAGAGCACCACACATGCTCTCCTTGCCTATTTCCTAATGCATGTTCTCTTAATTTGACACCTATCCGTCCATTTATCATTTTAATTCTCACACCTTGCGGCATATCTTTTATCTTCATTTCCACGTCGTCTGCGCGCTCAGCTTCTGGGTTCACCTCGCATTTTCAACTACTTGTCCTTAGGTCTATCTGGTCAAAAAGCGCCGTGTTCGCCTGCTGGTGGTCATTTCACGTTTTGAAGCAACCTGGTTCGCGCCGCTGTTGTACTTGACAGCTCGCGGCGTGTCACAGCATTCCGTGCGGCTGACGGCAGCTCCTTGCTCTCCAAGTAAAAGCGCCAAGGTGCAACATTTACCGAGTTTGTGCCACAGACCAGGTAAGATGCTTGCTGAATTAGCCTTCAAGTGATTCTATACCCGTTTATTTGCACAGCTAGCACTTGGTGAGACAATTGTGTTGAGCATATAGCCGCTTTAAGTGGCTCATGCGATGCCGAAGCCAATCCCGCTGATTTTGCAAAGTTATGGGAATAATTATGAATTAATTTAAAGCTTTTTAATGTGTCTTTTTAATCGTTCTTCATTTCGTTCAATACATGATGTTTTGCGTTTATTTAGCTACAACTAAACCAACATTCGAGGAAAGGAAATAATAAGTAAGCAAGATTTAAAGCTTTTCAGATACATACCTTTTTCAAGTTTTTGCGTTTCAACGTACATTTTCTGTATGCATGGTGATCAATTCTTTAGATCGATCTGTTCTAAATCACCATAAGCATTCAACAAATATGTTGGCTGAAGTTTTGCGTCTTTTTTTTCTTTTGATGATGTCACCAAATATGCTGCCTTATAACACCTTTAACACATTAAAAAAATCTTGTTTAAGAGCTCCAGAAGTTAAACCGCTCTGAAAAACAAAACAGGGCCTGCATCATAATATTTATATCGGCAAACGTACGGGCCGCATGCAGATAAGCAAGTAAACGATGCAGCGCTTGTTCATCTTCAATGTTTTTAGAAACATCGTCATGTTTACAGGTGTATGGTCCCTTGTGTGTGTGTGTGTGTATGTATGTATGTATGTATGTATGTATGTATGTATGTATGTATGTATATATATATATATATATATATATATATATATATATATATATATATATATATATATATATATATACAATGTATATTCATACATATCCTCGCATGCCCATGATAACAATATTTGTTGACTTTGGATGTCCGCTTAGTTGTGACACTAAAAGGTTGTGTGAAAAAAAAGGGTAAAAGTTTCATAGTTTTTAAACATTTGTATAATTTATGGTTCGCGCTGCCACTTTTGTCGCGTAATTTATAAGCGTATTTTACAGAATCCCTCGCCACTGTGAGTATCAGTGTTCAAATCGTAGGAACTCTGACCATCAAAGCGAAAAAGAAAATCGTGAAATGTGAATTTGGTCCTTTGTCGATAGACACAAAAGATCAAAATATTAATGTCTTCTCCTCTAAATTGTGACCTTACTATACTTCTCGCTATAAATAAGATAATTACATACCCTTATTTTTCTCTGTTGATTTGTTGATTTTGACTCCCCGCCCCCCCCCCCCTCCGTAAAAATCCCGTTACATATCGTTAAAACATAATGCTTTGGCAAAGTGTATACATTGTCGCTGCATGGAAGTGAGAAAACAGCGATTGAAACATTGGTTGTATGGACTCAATTGTATTTATTTTGTAAATTTTTATTTCAGCTTAAATCCTTTGAAAAAAATACATCACAAATTAACCTTTACAGTGCTAATTTCTAGACTGACTCAGCAGCTTTCATTGGCGCTTTGGCGCCATGCGCCCAACGCACACCGAGTACCGCTGTTTACCTTCTCTGGCACTGCTGAATTTGAGCTAATGCAGACAGGTGCTTGCACGAGAGACCCCAACAAGAGGAATTTGAAGGTGGGATGGTTATAATGATACAAGTGCGACTGTCGTCGTTGCTGACACTCAAATGGGGGAATGTAGCAACGGAGTAGCCGGTATTTTACACCCCCCCCCCCCCAAAAAAAAAATCTTATTCAAGTCGATAAGCATTTCATTAGCTTCTTGTAAATGCTCATTTTGGGCTCGAATAAAAGAAGCGTGCAGATGCAATTGCACTGAAAAATGTACATTTCGTGCCGCACATTATATGTGCGTAAAACAATTATGTGCATAGCTTGCCAAAAATTTTGCAATTTCCCCAATTTAGGGTTCATACATATTTGAATTTTGTTTTATCCGTAAAAATTCCTGAAACAGGGAAAATGTTTATTATTATTATTATTATTATTATTATTATTATTATTATTATTATTATTATTATTATTATTATTATTATTATTATTATTATTATTATTATTATTATTATTGTGATCATTACTACTATTATCAGAATTTTCAGACAACGTCGTTCTATTTATGCTTATCATGTGTGTTGCAATAGAAGATGTGATCATCTGCTTATACTACTGAGGAATTGGGGAAAATTGCTGACAAGATGATGAATGAATGAACTTTATTTCTGCACCAATTACAGTCATTGCATTATGAAGTTTTGTACGTACACATACGATAAACAACAAGAGAGAGAGAGAGAGAGAGAGAGAGAGAGAGAGAGAGAGAGAGAGAGAGAGAGAGAGAGAGAGAGAGAGAAATTCACACAAGTACAATCAGCATCACAATAATAAGGTAAACAACAAGAGAGAAAAAACATTTCACGCAAGTATAATCAGCATCACAATAATGTGATGCTGCAAATGTCGCAATACAAATAAGCTGTGTCACAAAATTAGAGGTCATATGGTGCTACAGTGGGCTATATATATCATCTTGTACTGACAATTTACCCCTATTTTTTAACGTTTCTTCAATAAATTTTGCCATTTCGATACACGTTTCGGGATTATCAGCAGTCATTAACATTATAAATTTACCTTCGTGATTCAACGTTTCAAAATTGACAAATATATCTGACATATTTCTAAAAAATATTTTCATAATTTCAACAAATTTCTCACATTCCATTATATAATGATAATCATTTTCGATTTTTGTACATTTATCGCATATTCTATTCGCTTCAGGTATTTTCTTCGGTCTTTTATGCCGTCCAGTCTCAATTGCCAAATTGTGTGCACTTATTCTCAATTTTGTGAAATTTTTCCCCAAATTTGCGTCTTTTAGAACAATCAAATATTTTTCTAAATTAAATGATGCTTTGAATTTGGAGTAAGTTCTCAATTTTCTGTCCGGATTAGACTGCAAAGCAAAATATTTATGCCACTGGATCAAAATCTTTTCTATTAATGAGTCCTGAATCAAATTTATAGGGAAGTCACCAAATTCATCACCGTTATTCAACCAAATATCTTCGCAACCAATTTCCGGCAATGTTATCTTAACAGTTCGTAACTAATCAGATTTATCTAATGGCATTTCACAGTTACATCTGTATGCATCAAATAAGAGTGTGTTGGGGCTATGATTTCCAATCCTGTACCAAATTTTGCAGACACTTTTTAAAATTTTTAGTGCATATGGGAATGCCCCGACTTCACTAAGTACTGCAAGTTCAGCTATAATTAATATGTTTGCTGTCGTATTTTGGCGATGACTTTTTTGTTTTCAACGTCTATTCCATCTCAGTATATGAGAGGTAGAATTTATTCTACTTTATTTTTGGCTGTCCAGTCAGGTTGTTCACTGGCAGACTTAACTTTGCTCCTGTCTCTCCTCGGCGAAAGAACTCTGTGATTATGCAGGCAACACAAAACCATGCATATGTGTTCGCTATCGATTAATTCATTCATTCGTTCATCTTCTTTGCAGTGGCTAATTTTTGTTTTACAAACATATTCAAATTTTGTTTGGAGACGAATACTGGTTCTAGCTTTTAACCAAATTTCAAAATAGTAAAATATGTTATAACCAATGATAATCATGAGGCAATTGTCCTATGCACCCATCTGTCAGTCAGCCGTCACTGCTACTGTCATTGATACTCACGGTGACTGTCCTGTTCGGTATATACCGTGTTGGTTTAAACATATTTTATTCACAAAAGAAAACAATTGGGAAGAAGGGCAGAGGTCTATGTGAATCCCTCTTGCAGGAGAAGACACAAGCACGGGACAGGCGTAACGCACACCAGCTGCGCCGCCACACGCCAAGTGCAAGAAGCACTCCAGGTGTGGTGACGCACGGGCAAAACAAGAAGATGGACTCCACCAGAACGGAGCACAGACAGAGGGGCTTGTAAAAGTTACCAACATATCATATGTATAATTCAACTTCGAAACGTTTGCCTTTTTTGCATAAACTGTTGCACAGAGGAAAATATAAAAATATTATCTTCGAGACTGCCGTGACAATCATCAAACAAAATTGTATTTAAACAGAAGGTTGCATGAACAGAATTAGCATACGTATGAAGATTGTTACGGCAAGTATGGAGTTATGTCATACGCTTTCGGCAGCAGCACCACACGAACATACTGCTGACTCTTTAACACTTATTTGGAAAAGATGCTCATTCAATTGGCTGTGGCCCATGCGTAGTCTGGAATGCAAAATAGATATATCCCTTGCATGTGTGGGATATTTCAACCAGCATTTCGATAGAATAGAACAAAGTCGGTAGATTTTTGCAATTAAATCAGAAGAAGATTCCGTAATTTGATAATAGAAGGTTAAAAAAAATGGAACAACATTAATCTGGTTGGAATTAAAGGTACATCAGAACGTTTATTGGTATCAGAGTGACTCCAGGTGTCGTAGCGGTAATTTTGGTGGGGTGCTGGAACAATGGGCAGAGCGGTATACAAAGAGCTAGGAGTTGACTTGTGGACTATCTTATACATCATAGAAAGTTTCGAGATCTCTCTCCATTTGGAGAGAGTTTCCCAACCAGCTTCTTCATGTAACTTAACACTGGGGGCAGTTCGCGTAACTCCTGTAACTACGCGGGATGCAGCTATCTTTTCGTCAGCCTGAGCATGCACAGTCGTCCCAGACAACAGAGCCAGATTCTAAAATGGGACAAATAAATGAAAAGTAAATAACTTCTAATTTTGCGCGATCAAGACGAAACTGAAGAGACTTCATATTGTGTATCTGTTTGGAAGCTTCGGCGGCAATTTCTTTAATATGGGTCGTTTAAATTCTGCATCGAAAGTGCGTTCTTGTGAATATTTATTGCTTCTGCCTTATTTGGAGGGATCATCTCTCAATACATATATGCTGTGGTCTTTCTTTCTTTCTTTCTTTCTTTCTTTCTTTCTTTCTTTCTTTCTTTCTTTCTTTCCTTCCTTCCTTCTTTTTCATTCTCTCTCTCTCTCTCTCTCCCCTGCCCGACTAAGATATATTTTATTAACAGCAAAGAAACATTTTCGGAACTGATGCTTTTCGCTTGCAAAACAACTGTTCTGAAGGTTATAGGAAACGCCGGAACACACGTGATTAACAGTGCGCATATTATGGTCTACGTCTTGGCATGCGTGCGTGACAATTGTTGCGTCACGGTATCCAGAAATTTGAGCAATAAGTGGATTTTGCTGTAATTAGGGCCAGTTAAGGAACAGACAAGTGTAGAGAAGATAAAGTTTTATTATAGGTCAAACCTTGTGCCATACACAGACAAAACATTAACGCACACATCTATTTTGTCCTGGACCCATCAAAGGGAAATTGGGGGACAGTGTGGATGTCGAACTAGACAAATGACAAAGATGACATTGGTGGTGCTAAAAGTACAGTAGGCACTCAAATCACTTTGTAAAGGCTTCCTACTATTCACGTCTTCATGACACATGTTTTATTGCTGTCCATTGCTGCACGTATTTACATTAGTCCACCATGACCACGAACTGTACAATATGGTCCGGGCGTCTGCCTGGTTGCATCACGTGGATACATGGATTAATATACATGTACAACAATATATTGTCTTTGTATATGTCACTTTGCTTGAACATTTTTATTGAAACCAGAATTATACAAGTGTTGTCTAGATGGCCAAAAAAAACCGTTGGCAAAAATATATTGGCAAGCTAAGATGTTTGACGAATGGAGATTTTTTTTCAAGAAGTCACAAACCTTCCAAAGAATAAACACATAACCAAACTTGAATAGATAATTTTTTCCTCTTTATTTTAAAGAATCTAAGATTGTAAAAACATAACAATGTCTGTTGAGGTCATTTACAAAGACTGAATGACAAGAGTATACACAATTTGTAGTGGACAATCTGGAACATGTCAATATGAAGACATGAAGAACGTCGTCCATTTATTAAGGTTTCCTTTTTCATTTAATCATTGCCCATATGATATTATTTTAATTTAATGATCTGTTTGTTTACTTATTTATTTATCTACATATTTATCCATTTATTTATTAATTCAGTGATCCATCCATTCACCTATATTTAATACATATGTACATACATCTTATGAGGTTTTATTATTCCATAAAATCAGAAGTTTACTCTTGTGATGCGAACAAACACCATTCCAAAGAATCAAAGGAGATTTTTAAGTATTCGACTGTCAAATTTAACGCCAGTATTATACTGTTAGTAGGTACGCTATATTCAAACGTATTTACTCTTTGAAATCTGAGACAACTTACTGCCAACATACTGTCTTGTTCCGGAAACTAGCTAGCAGGGCAAAGGTGCGATGATTTACTTGCAGCAAAGTTGCTAGCAAAATTTGTATTCTAAAAGACTAAAAACTGGACAATTGAAGTCTCGTGGGATTCGCCATCTGTGTCAGTATTTGCTAATGTGGCCAAACTGTCAGTGCACTTGTTGCCACACCAAAGGGTAAATTTGATATGAGATTGGATTATTACATCTGTCAGTTTCAACAATGCTGAAACACGGCTGGTCGTATCTTAGACGCTATTCTCGACACGTACTCTGACAGTATATCTGTGACAATGTGATGAGTAGATTGACAATATTGTGGTGCAGTGAGAAGTGCACTAACAGTATTCAAGATAGAATAATGGGTACTGACAGCATTCATGGTGGAATGATAGGCCCTGACAGTATTCATGATGCAGTGATGGGTGCACTGACAGTATTTGGGATGCAGTGTTGATGGGCGCACTGACAATATTCATGATGAAGTGATCACGGGCGCACTGAGAATTATCATGTTGCAGTGTTGGACTCCGTGATAGTATTGGTGACGCATTGGTTTAAATATATTTCATTCACAAAAAACGATTGGAAAACAGGCACCATACCTATATGAATTCCTCTCATGGGTGACGCATTGGCAGTATTGGTGACGCAGTGATGGGCCCACCTGCAGTATTCGAGATGTACTGATGATGGGCGCATTGACAATATTTATGATGAAGTGATGAAGGGTACACTGACAGTATTCATGATGCAGTGATGGGCGCAGTGATAGTATTGGTGTCGACAGTATTGGTGATTCAGTGATAACAGGTGTATTGAAAACATTCATGATGCAGTAAAGATGAGCGCACTAACAATATTCATGATGCAGTGATGGTGAGCGCACTGACAATATTCATGATGCAGTGATGATAAGCGCACTGACACCATTCCTGATGCATTTATGGACACTGACAGTACTGGTGACACATTCATGAACCACAGGAGATACGCCCAAAACAGTTTGAGATAACTTATGTTTAATAGGACCGATGGACTAAAAAGTGTGATTTCAAGTGTTGATTTTTAAAGGATTTATAGTACGATTTCAAAACTGACTGATATTTTAACTTTTGAGCTGATTGTTATATAGACATTTTAGTTTCTGAAATGTCAAATTATACCGACACCGACATGACAGTTTGCAGCTTTAATCCAATTCTACGAGTTTTGCATTGAATTGATAGGTAACAACGGGGCTAAAAACGCCTGGAGGATTTTATCTTGTATTTGTTCACCATTCTTAAACAGTACGCTGATGTGTTGACGTTTCGGGTTTTCAAGTTTAAAACGAAATTTGAATCAGAATCGCACTTGATAAATGTGAATGATTAGTTCCAGAAAAAAAAAGTTTACCCGTTTGAGAATTTAGGACACAGAATCTAAATATTTACGTAGTCGGACACCGGCGGCTGATGAAAGTGACTGTTGGGGAAAGTAATTGTGACACTTGTAAAGTAACAGAAAAAATGAAATTCATACTTGTAAATTAACAGAAAACGAAATTCATTATTTATTGCTTTAAGTAGGAAATAATCACACATAAGCCTATAAACACACGAAATAGAACATACAGAGATAATAATCTTTTTTGACATAAACTATACATCCCGCGCACAGTGTAGTCAAAGAAACATAAATAAAATAAAACAAAAATACTATCAAAGCTACATATATATATATATATATACACAAGTCTGGGTGCTCCTCAACCCCATTTATATATCGTAGATATAAACATTCAGGTGTGACCCATAACCTCTGAACGTTTTTTAAATGCATTATTTACATAATTGCATACAGGTCCATATATTGAGATTTGACTATATCCGAGAGACATTATCAATTTAAGTTCGTCTGACCTCGATATAGGTTTACAAAATTAGTCTGACATTGTGTTAATTGGTTGAATAACCGAGACCTGAGCTCTGAATATAAATTACAACCCAACATAAAATGAATATTATCTTCTCCGTTATTAGTATTACATAATTTACCTGTTCGTATTTCCACTGGCATTTTTGGTCCAGTATATCACCCTACTTCAATCTCTAAAGTATGGGCACTTCCTCTTAGTTTACTAAAATTCTTCCGTTTGTTTGTAGGTATGTTTTCCATTTTAAAGTCCTTTTTAAACATAAAATAAGCACGGAACTTATGCAAAATATCAGTTCTGTTGATTTGTCCTGACCACTGGGATTCATAGATTTGTTCCAGACACCTTTTTCAATTTTTTGACAAGATGCGGCAGGGTACCTTCTAAATTGTTCCAAGCCTTTTCCATACCAGTGAGATTAAGTATATCTCTTAAACCACTTAATCAACAATTCTTACCTGTCCTGCACAGTTCATAATTTCTAGAAGACATTTAAACGTCAAAGTTACGGGGTCAGCTGTAAATTAAGCCAGTACTTTACGGCACTACATACCTACCGGATCAAAAGTGGGAAGCTTAGTTGCAGCATTGGTAGCTTTCCTAAGCATATATACCTTGCAAGTAGTTACAAAATATAATTTAAACATATTTATTTTTCAACTGCACAAGCATTAACGCCCTTAGAACTTGCAGATTCGACCCGATGGCTCAGTCTTGGCCGCTCAGCCGACAGACAGTGTGTCCAGCCGACAGTTGTATTTATATGTAAAATCGTCAGCAGTTTTGCTGCACAGCGGTGAAGCACAATCTCTCACAATTTGAACTAATGTCCATGTCAGAAAATGAATGTGGATATTGTCATTTTGCTGTCAGCCAACACGAAAGCGATAGACGTTTTTTCCATGTTATTGAGACTTTCACCATTGTGCATTGCACGAGATGTTTTTACATGAGTAATTGTAGTAAATCGATACAGTCAGAAGAAACTGTTTTGTAAGAATTAAAACACACACACAAACACACACACACACACACACACACACACACACACACACACGCTCGCGCGCGCATGCACCTATAAGCAAAACAAAGCACAAAAACACTCTCACTCCCAGAAAACATGTTATTTTGTCTTTATGTTGTCCATACAAAGTACAGTTTAATTTTCAAGCGATTGAACATTTTAGCTTACATTTTCTAGAACATTTCTATCTTCTGTACAGTTGGACGAAGGAACAAAGGCATTTTTTAAGTGTGAGACAAGACTAAACTAGACTAGACTGGGCCAGAGCCTATCCGACCAGACCAGACCAGATAAAATTAGATTTCACTAACATTTCATTTCATCAGATGAATCAAAACCACGCAAACAAAAATGAGTAAATAATGTTAGTGAGCGTTGATTATTTTGCATCAAACGTAGATTTTTGCTACTTTATTTCTGTTTGATAATTACAATGATTTTAATTCAAATAAATTTGAAGCAACAACAACACTTAAATCCTAGTTTAAACTCGTTATCAATAAAAGAAAAAACAAACAAAGAAGTAGTAAAAACGCCAATCACTTATCTATGTTGGTGCCTTTCGTATCTTTCCAGACAAATACAAATATTACTCATATGCTTGTAATCTAAATAACAGTCACGTGACATAGAGACGAATAACTAATACAGAGTGGCAGATAAGCATGCGGTTATTACAGCAAGTATGTATATATGTATGTATGTATGTATGTATGTATGTGTGTGTTTGTGTGTGTATGTGTGTGTATATATGTATGTATGTATGTATGTATGTATGTATGTATGTATGTATGTATGCCCGTAGGTGCTTGTCTATACATATATATTTACACCAATAAGATCAATCAGACATCACTCTATAACTCAATTCAAGCATATTTTGGCATTTAACCAACTTTATATTTCTGTTAATCAGCATTTTGAATATAAATTACAAAAGACAAAAGTTCAAACAATCAACCAACAAGGGTTGCCGATTCAGTTTTCAATGTGTGTTGTTTTTTTGTTTTTTTAAATATTCCACACGGGATGCTGGTTCTCGTCTCATGTTAAAAACCAGCTTTTTGCTGCGATAAAATATTCTGTTCAGTTTGTGCTGTAAGTATCTCACAACTTAACATTTCAGATTTGTCTTTGAAACCGTTTTGATCGGATGTGTCATTTTTGAAACTGTTCGTATCTGTAACTTGTGTGTCGGCCATGTCTCATAACCCTGTTCTTTTGAGGTTTTCCGTCTATTTGCTGGTAAATTGTGGTTTGCATGTGCGATAACGCTAATAATGTGTATTTATTCTTTGACGAGTGTATCGTCAAGTTGATGGTCATACCTGTGACCCAGGGTGCATAGTTCTCCAAAAATCCGTCAGGTGTGCTAATACCAATCTAATTTTGTGCTGCTTTGCAAATTGTAAAAGCGCGAGTTACTTGCATTATGAACAGTCTCAGACAGCAACAGGCAATTGTTTTTTATTATGGGATCCATAAAGGCATTGTAAAGTAAATATCTAAATGTCGTCTGCCATTAACCATCTTGTACAAACAAGAGAATAACCCCACCCCACCCCATCCCATCCCACACCACCCATAGAGCAGCGCTAACATGGGGAAAGAGAAACTCTGTGCCTCAATATCGTGCTTTGCTAAATCGACTAACTCTTTGGCGGTGGATAGTATGAGTAACAATCCAGAGCATTATCCTTGTTCCTAAATATATCAATTCTGTTGGGCTGTGGGTATGTTAATTTTAAAACCACACTGCTGGTCGGTAACTGTCTTCTTCAAATAATTCTTTGCAATATGACCAATACAAATTTCCAGCTAAATATTTTTGCATGATACGTTTCAAGAGATGGTAACAACTCAATCATCAGTGAATGCAAGATTCCATAACATCTTGCATTATCTTGGAAGCAATTTTTAACGATCACAATCACTCAGACGCAATTTGGCGTCGCATGGAATATTTTCAACATCGCATATGTTTATAAAAATCAATAAAACGTCAACAGTCATTTGAACATTTTGTTCCCAAAATAACAGGGAAATGCTTTGAGGTTATTTCGTTTAGTTTGTTGCTTTGTACATACATTCTGAGTAATACCACGTTTAAATCAAAGGCAAGTGAACAATCGTACATTCAATTCAAGTCGCCGAGCAACTTGTTATGTATTGCAGGGGTAACTGAGCATGCTGGTTAGATAGCATTGCACTGAGGGTGGTAACGGGTGTTTGCACAGTGCCGTACTGTGGCATTTTATTTTCCGTACCAGCATACTGAAAACCCTCTTATTTTTACCCCTCGGTCCATATAGGCCGGAGGGGTATTGTCGTCACCTACGTGTCCGTCCGCCCATGCCTTGATGACGCCATATCTAAAAAAAAATACTCACTTTACAAAGACCATTTTTTTAATCACAGGGGGCCATTGAGGTGTTTCATGTGCCTATAGAAAAATAGGTCACTGGGTCACAGTGTTACATTAAAGAAAAATGGCGTTAACACAAAACTAATAGAATATTGAATGTACCTTCATCATTTATTTATGACAGTTGGTCCTAAGGATGCCTCAGACACCTGTCAAAAATTAGGTCATATATTTAGGTCACAATGCTGCATTGAAGAAAAATGGCAGTACCATGATATCTCCAAATATTAAATTACTCATGATAGCCGCATCAATTATTTATGACAGTTGGTCCTAAGGATGCCTCAGACACCTTGTGAAAACTTGGTCCTAAGGGTGCCTCAGACACGTAGTGAAAACTAGGTCACTGGGTCACATATTTAGGTCAGAGTGCTGCAGTGAAGAAAAATGGCTTTGCCATGATATCTCTGCCCATTGTAGTTGCACCAAAGCTTTGTCATTAGGTCAAACAGAAGTAACCTCCTGGTCTCACATGCGGGTATATGGTCTTCACCGAAAGTACCATTTCCCAGTTATCAACCCTGGCCGAGGTGTTTTCGGTCTCTGACCGGCTTTGTACTTTGTGCGGGCTATTATTTCTGAAATATCTTCTTTTCTAAACCCTGATCTGGCGTAAAATGATTTAATGTACAAACGCACTGGGACCCTCGTCTGGTCTTTGCACTGAAACATGTATGTTTATCAGCAATATTACCAAGTTCTCATCCGTATAAAATATATAACCCTTCGGATATACATGGATGCATTAAAATTTTACGATGAGTGTCCGTTTCTCATGTGCCTATGTTTTGCTGCATCATAAAAACCATCACCCGGGAACTGAATAAATTCTTTGCTCTCTTTACAATTAATTACAGGGTCATTTTAGCACATGTAGCAGCATCTAAATCCTCATCAAGACGCATTTACTTGTTCCGAGGGTGTGTTTATAAATACCACTGAACGCTTTGTCACAGTAAATGGATCCACTATAGTGCAACTGCATTTTCACGTATATGTACATAAGCCTCCATACATAAATACAAACAAACATACATACATACATACATACATACATACATACATACATACATACATACATACATACATACATACATACATACATACATACATACATAAACATATATGCACACTCCTGATGGTTCACGTGCGAGCCGGTACTATTTTTTTTTTCCGCGAGCAGTATTCATGTGAACAGTGTTGGCTGGCCTCGACAGTATTGTATTCTGATAATGCATACTTCTGTCTGTCCTGTAACTGTGATGTCTGATCTTTTTGTATGTATGTCCTTGTCGATGTTACGTCAATGTGGTGTCCTGTGGCCCGTCTTTATCTTTTGTACAGCATTTGTATTGTTCTTTTATTTCGTTTTTTCACGAGAGGGATTTATATAGGCAGAGCCTGTTTCCCGATCGCTTTTTTGAATAAAAATATGTTTAAACCATATATGCACACATACATATATACACATATGCATACATACATACAATAGTTGTCCAAATGTCTCTAAAAAATAAATCAGAAAAAGGCTACGGGTCCTGATAACATCCCCCAAAAACTTCTTAAAATTGGTGCTGGAGTACTGTCTCCATCCTTGACAAAGATCGTAAATATGTCTATCAAAGCCAATAAATTTCAATCGGATCTGAAAAACGCAAATGTGCTTCCAGTCTACAAAAATCAGACTCTCTTAACAAATCTAACTATCCCCCCATAAGTATCTTGTCTAGTCTGTCTAAAAAATTTGAAGATCTCTCAAATGAACAAATGACAGATTTTTTCAATGACTTGCAAAATGCAAAAAATACTTTAGAGACTGCAGCACAAATTGGTGTTAAATGGTTTGAAGAAAATGAAATGAAAGCAAAACCTGACAAATCCCAGTCAATGTTACTTCTACAAAATGCTACATACTGTCCTGACGACTGTTACTTTGCAAAAAATGGTATCACAATATGGCCAGAAAAATCTGTTAAACTGCTAGGCGTTTATATATGTGATAAGCTTAAGTTTCGGGATCATGTATCAAACTTATGTGAGCAGGCTTCCAAACAAATAAGTGTTTTAAGAAGATTCTCCAAAATTTTTGAGTGAAAAAGAAAAAATGCAGGTATTTGACGGGTTTATCTTATCTAACTTTAATTACTGTCCTTTAGTGTGGCGCCTGAGTAATCAAGCTAATACAACAAAAATGGAAAAAAAAAATCAGGAAAGAGTATTGCGGTTTGTGTTAAATGATTACACCTCTTCATAGTCAAATATTTTATATCAGGCAAGAAAATCCTTACTTTATCTGAACAGATTACGAAAGCTCTCTATTCAAATTTTTAATATGATTGTCCTACTTTTTTCTCTGACTTATTTTCAAGAAAAGAAACTCAGTGTGATTTACGTGACAAATAGAGGTTTGAGCAGCCTGCTTACGACACTGTTACTTACGGCAAAAATTCTGTACGGTACCAAAGAGCCAAGCTTTGGAATTCCCTGCCTCCTGATATCAAAGAACAGACAACTCTATTCCAATTCAAAAGACTTACAAACGCATGGCTTGGCCCTTCCTGCTTATGTTGTGGAAATACCTCATGCTACAGCGAACCTCGCTGTGTCACTTCCATTGCGAACGTGCACCAAGTGTAAATGTCTTTTCATTGCGTGTCCATTGTATATACCAATTTCCATTCCTCAGACGTCATGGTCGAGTAATAGTGCCTCGGCGCTAATGTTTTAATATTGTACTATGTTCGACTTGAAATAAAGATTATTATCATTATACATATATACAGACATACAAACACATATACATACGTACGTACGTAAAGCTCTTTAATAATTTTATCTGATGGGAATAATCCAACAATGTATCCAGTTCTCTTTCACGTGCACTGCTGTCTATGCCTCTTGAAAATATTGTTGAACCCGTGCATGTTGGACGCACATTAGTCTATAATTAAATATGAATACCTGCGCTGAGACCTAGACGTTTGGAGACATTCTCCGTCTCCTTCTCCTTTACATCCTGCTCCTTCTCCTCCTCCACCTTCTTCATGCTTGTGCCGTTTACTCTAAAAACTCTCCTTGTGGGGGTCTGGTTAATTCTCGGAATTGAAAGCAAGGAAATATTTAAAGCAACCGTTTTATTCTAATCAATCGAAAATATTTGACACGAGTACCATCTTGATTAGGAGTCCCTTCATAATATCAATATATTTGATATGCATTTGTTGATGTTTTGTACTCTGATTGCAAACTAAGCAGAATTTCGTGCATTTTCTAATGTATATTATGCATAATTTTGTGCGTTTGTTCATGTCTGGAGATCCATAAATTAGCCACCCAGTGGGTACTGAGTAACCCAGCTTTTTGGAAATAAATATGTTTGCAATACAATGATGAGAGGTCTTGTTAGAAGCTTTTAATAGGCTTTCTATCCATATTTGCCTGCTTAGGGTGGATTTCCACTGCGTCCTATTCGATGCGTTGCGGTTAACGGTTGCGTTTGTGTTATGAATGTAACAATAGAAATTCAACCATCAAAACTCGTTGCGTCTTTGTCTCCATTTCTGTTTGCGTTTTCGGATGCGATGGCATCATTTTTTATTTTCAACGCATGTGATACGAATTCGGATCAGTCATCATAATAACCATTGAAGATTACATATTTTTTAAAATTTATTTTCATAAATAAAGAGCCATAAGAAAGAGCAGTGTTACTAAAATTGTTTAATATTTACAGAATTAAACCTGAATCGCTGCCAAAAACGGACAGGAAAACGCAGTGAAAAACGGATGCAGTGAGTTCTACCTTTTTTTCGAAATCGCGTGCGAGCATGGACAGCGAAGTGCAACTTTACTGCAACGGATCGGATCGGACGGATCGGATAGAGTGGAAAACCACCCTCAACGACAGCCTATGCTTCGAGGGGCAAAGCCAGTGGCGCCCTAGGCGCAGTCTGATCCTAGGGCAACATCCACACTTACATGTGACAGTGTAGTGGTCACCTCTTGTGAGGCCCCTCTCACTAGAGGCCACCCCGCTACACAGGCCACTTCTCCATGTGGCAAGTATGGTATTTACCCCATCAACAGAGGTCACCCCTGTTATAAGGCCACATTTCTTGTACACTTGGGTTGGGCTTTATAAGAGGATGGCCACCGTTCTGTAGTTTCATATGGGTCCTTTCTTGCTCTTTTCACGTTGAATTCTGTTGTAATATTGAAATAATTTCCACTGCTTCCTTTCTTTAATTTATTTTTGTCATGCAAATAGGTTCATGCAAGGCCAAGCTCTGTTCTCCATTATTTTTCTACAAATAAAAACACATACGTTTAAACCAAACCACGCCAACATAAACTTAATTTACACGTGTCTAACAACATTGAACGATGGCAGTGGTAAAGTGGTGGGAGATCTTCGTATTTCAGTAAGTCCCGGAGACTGACGTGGGAAATTTTGCCAATGCACCAATTTATTATAAAATCAATGAATAACTCACTCAGACGCGAAAATTGGCGCTTGAAAGAGGTGCAAGGAGTAGTTATTCGTAACCGAGACTATTGGTACAGATTTGAAGCACTCAGTTGACAATGAAGCTAAAGGCATGGTGTTCGAAACGGAAATAAAGTGGTATTACACTCCAACCACTTTGACAACATGTCATATAGGTGCCTAATGTGAATATTGTTACAATAATGAACTTAGTTATAGAGCCATAAAAGGTGTACATAAACACTATTGTAGTCCTCTCATTAGCAGTTGATTCAGGCAATCACGACTCCCGGATCCATTAAGTCCGTGCCGTATTACACACGTAATCCAATTGGGTAATCGGAAAAAGAGATACATGGACAAAATTTAAGTTACACCATTACTGAAATAATTATCACGTCCACGACGTCTGCGGAAACTCACGAAATGGCTCGTATGATGTGGGTGTTGAGAAGTCAATTTACTAGCTCTTTTATCACAAGTTACCTAAATTTGAGCTCGTATCATTATTAAAGTGTGTGTATCAACACACACTTTTCTTTTTGCTGAAATTCATTCTTTCTTCTTTACCAGGCAAATTTGTCCGACACTTTTCTCGGACACTATTATACATAGAAACTCAAAACTCGGCATGATTATATCTCCATACAAGGAGTTTGACCACTTTATACAGAGGAATGAAGATGTTTAAAATTATGCAAATTAGGGGAATTTGAAATTTTAAATCTTGAATATCTTCAAAAGTATAATAGATAGAGATGTCATTCCAACTTCTAATAGGGGGTTATTGACCAGAACGCATCTAATGAATTTAAAACAAAAGTTGTAGCAATTTAAATTATGCTAATTAGCAGCATTGGAAATTTTAAAACTTTAATATCTTCAAAACTGTTATAGATAGAGATGTCATTCCAACCTCTACTGGGGGGTTGTTGACCATTGCGCACCTAATGAATTAAAAATAAAAGTTGTAGCAATTTAAATTGTGCTAAATAGCACTATTAGAAATTTTAAATCTTGAATAACTTCAAAGCTATAATAGATAGAGATGCCATTCCAACTTCTACTGCTGTGTTATGGAATAGTTGTACATTGCCATACCGATATGCTTTTAAGACACACACACTGATTTGCTATGCAGCAAATCATCTTTCCTAGTTATTGTTGCTATTGTCACTATATCACCATCACCATCGTTGTCGTCATCGTCAATAAAGGAAAAATACAATAAAAAGAAACCAGCTATCTTATCATCCTTCTTACATATGAAATATTGTGGTAGGGTCGTTTATTATTGTTGTTGTTTTTGTTATTATTATTATTATTATTATTATTATTATTATTATTATCATTATTATTATTATTATTATTATTATTATTATTATTATTATTATTATTATTATTATTATTATTATTATTATTATTATTATTATTATTATTATTATTATTATTATTATTTACATGGTTATACAGACAGTCCTGATACCTGCATTTGGTTCTTGCTTTGTCGCTTCCGAGGAGCTGATCTGGACTCCTGGGAACATGGAGCGACGGTCCGAACACTTCTTATTTTCCGGCATCTTGTCAGTTGCAAAGGCTGTCCCAGACGAGTAACCTTGTCTGATTTCAATTGATACTACTGACACTGAGCCAATAGCTTTCCTTGGAACGGGTTGGTGCCCAATCCCGCGGGAGAGGGGCACTTCCCCAAACTTTTGGTGGGGTGTGCGACTCTACCTTTCAAAACCCCATCCTTTGTCAGGGCACTTTTTCACAAAAATGATAACTTTGTTAGGGAATTTTTTTTACCGAAATAGTAGAAAATATGGTCACAAATTGGCGTGAAAAGTGCCCTGGGAACAAACATTTGACCTTAGTTGGGGAAATTTCCCCGAATTTTGGACTTTTAAAAAGAAAAATTACCTTTTTAAAGGAAATTTTTGGCACATACTCAGTGCCGTCACTAATGGGAGCACCACCCCCCCTCCCCCGTGCCCAATCCATGGCTAGGAAGCTGTTGACCTGCAATTGGAGCAGAGAGCATTTTGACGACCTGTCAGTTTGGTCTGACTTGAGAAAGGGGCCGTTATTCGCCATGCCCAGTCGTTCCAAAGATGCATTCTAAGCTTGCATTTATTTACATTGCTGAATCAATAAAAAGAAAAAAAATCAGAAAAAAGAAAAACAGTCTATACAAAGTGGCTCACTCAGCGTCAAGGCTGCTCACCCATTAGGCTCTATTACCAAGACAGAATGTACAAAGAAATATTAAGATGGAAATAAATGCAGTAATTAACTACAAAAGAGGATTTCCTTCACTGCAAATCTAGATGCCTTCAAAATGAAAACAGTTTGAAATGCTACACTTTGCTATTGTTCAACGTAATCTAATTTTTGTGTGTTAGCCCAATTTGCTGAAATCAAAATGCTACAACTTTGGTTCTTGGTTCTTTGGATATGGCCATGTCACAAACTTATAAACTAAAGTTTGAATGATATCACTATCTATAATAGTTTTGACGCTCTTCAAGATTTTAATGTGGTGTATTTGCTTAATTTGCATAACTCAAAAGCTACAAATTTGGTTCATGTATCATTTGATGCGGTTATGTCACATACCTACAAAATTGAAGTTAGAATGGTACCTGTGTGTATAACAGTTTTAAAGACATTCAATATTTAGATTTTGTGTATTTGCCTTATTTGCATAAGTTAAAATCCTATAACTTTGAGTCATAGTTCATTGGATGCATCTATGTCACAAACCCATAAATTGAAGTTGAAATGGCATCTCTATCGGTAATAGTTTTCAAGATACTCAAGATTTCAATTTTCCATCTTGACCTTATTTGAATAAATTAAAATTCAGCAACTTTGGTTCATTAGATGCGGCTATGTCACAAACCAACAAATTGAAGTTGGAATGACACCTCTATGTATAACAGTTTTGAAGTTTAAATTTTGTTTCTTATTTGCATACCTTGCTACGAATTTTGGACAAGGTATCAAATTTTATTCTTTTTAATTGAAATATCTAAGACTTGGCCTATTGATCTTTCGAAATGTACCTTAATATATCATACAGGTTTGCAAGAAGTTAAGTGTGTGTGTGTACTGGACATGTTTATTGGCTGTACTTACGTACTGGAATCCCTTTTAATTCCCGTACTTCGCACCAACTATTATGTGTACATTTTCTTATTTTCCATACCTTGTACTAGGGCAAAATAAGTATTTGTACCAGGGTACCAGGGTACCAGGGACCCTTCTTACCCCCTCCAAGTATATCTACCGCACCCCGACTCGGTCTGAAGTCCATCCGTAGGGGGAAAAGGCTGCAACACGGCGGCTTAAAAAGAAGAATCTGCATACATTTTATTTGCTGAAAATTTGCCCGTGAAACACATCATTCTCCATGCTTTCTTCTTTCCATTCTGATTTGAATTGGATACAATCTCAGCTGTAAATGATGGTTGCTTTACAAATATCAAATTCTGACATGCCAAGTTGACTGGCGCCTCGGGATGGTCAGCGTCACAAATATCAGGACTCTGAAGCAACTAACAAGGCAACGGAGGCCACAGGAGATAAGAGGAACGCCTCAGTTTCTGCGCAGAATGGATAAAACACCGACCTCGGTTTGCTGACCAGGTAAAATGAGCATCATTCTTTGAATATTTCAGCATCATTTATCAGCCGGACAAGAGAGCAAGCGGACTGTCAATTTGGTGTCATTATCACTATTGTGCTACTCTTTGCTCGCAGCAGGTGGAAATTGTCTTGTAGAACAGAAACGTTTGCATGTCCTTGTTGGTTTTGTTTTGTCCACATGGCTGTTTGCACTATGCTAAACAGAGGAGATTTAAGGTATGGGGAACAGTAGACCTCTTGTCTCCTCTTTGAAACAAATTACCTTCGAACGACCTTTTGACTTCAAGGAACAGTCCTTACGACGCCAACAATAAGCGTTCAGCTTTCATCTTCGGTTGTTAAGATTGTTTGCAACATTTTTGTTGTTGGTTCATTTTATAAGATTTGATCAATTTTTGGCCATGATTTGAATCCTTTCCTGGTCAGGACGAGGCTTCTATCGACCAGGGGCGCGTCATTGCGATAGGCCTTATCTACAATTCTCAGAGAACATGTCTTCTGTTAAAATGATATTAAATAAATAAATAAATAAATAAATAAATAAATAAATAAATAAATAAATAAATAAATAAATAAATAAATAAATAAATAAACAAATAAATACCGCAGATAACAATTTACATCCGGGAGATTTGAGCGAAAAAGGTTAATACACACAATGCCATCGACAATATATATATATCGTCCGAAAGACAATTTTATTTTAGACCCCTGAGGGCCATTGAAAACAACCGACACGAACACATACAAATATGGATGTAGAGAGTTGTGGAACTATCAATGTAGACCAGACAGACACTGTTTGGAGGTCCGTATGTTTGGAGGTCCGTACGTTTTAATTACAAAGTTGCTTTCGCTCGTCACAAACAGTGTACATTAACAGCAACTGGGCATTTTATTACATAAAATGGGTGTTCTATAAAGTGAGAAATATTTTATTTCTTCAAAAAACGATTGGGGAATAGGCAGAGCCTATAAGAATGCCTCGCTTGGGGAAAAAGTCGACGTGTCACAAGAATGTACATGAACGAAAACAAACATCAAAATGATTCATTCCAATTTTACAAAACAGATAATTAAAGTCACACCAGGGTTTCGTAGTACCGGGTACATGGAAATATAATTATAATACATGCTATTGGAATCTTTTTGTTTCTTGTATATATTTAATTACAGCACGATAAATTTTAAAGAAGTGTGACAGTTTTGTGGCCCCTATCTCAAGGTTTTAATAGTGAAACGGACATGAAGTATCACAGCACTGTGTGAAGAATCCGATGCACAGTATATTTTCGAAATCGGGAGCTTCTAAACCACGTTCCCGTGCATTTTGACTTTGATTTTGTGTAATATGATTTTATGTAGCCACGTCGGTTGAATTATGCTCTCTGTAATGTTATGTTTACTATTATTGCCTTTGGATTCATGCATTTTGTATACACGGTTTCTGTACTTGTCCCCGGCAATTGGGGTTTTAATAAATTAAATTAAATTAAATAATTTAAATTGAAATTTGACCAATGTATGTATGTATGTATGTATGTATGTATGTATGTGTGTATGTATGCATGTATGTATATATGTATGTATGTATGTTTGTATGTATATATATACATATATTGATCAAATCCGACGCCTTCATTTTAATGGATGTATATTTTTAAGGTACAAGCATGTTTTAACCCTTTCTTACCTGAAAAGAAACGATGCAAAACTTAAAACTTGCGTTGGTTTCAATTTTATTGAACGATAACTTCTGAAGCAACAATCACAATCACAATCATAATCACAAGATCTGAAAGATGAAACGGGTAGAAATAGTACGCTGGTATAGTTAAGCTGGCCAGGTCCGCGAGACAATCACATGATCTGAAAGTCTGAACGGACGGAAGCAGTGCGCTGGCGTAGTTCAGCAGCCAATATACGCGATTTTTTTTTTTTTTTTTTTTTTACTGTTTCCAAATAAGCACGATGCAGTTTAGCAGGTAAAATGTAATGTGTTGAAACTCATCCAATTTGATGGTTTCTGCAGATTAGTTTAATAATTAGTCTCATATTTATATTAAAAAAGGACAGTGTTTTTCAGGCAACAGCCGCCATATGAGGACACTTTGCATATCTTTTCCAATAAGCACGTAGTTCAAAAACTACAAACTGTATACATTCTTAGAAATAAAACTTCGTTAAAATCCTTAAAAACATGAAAATTCTTTCATAAATCATACGGTATGTGAGGAGGTGACACGGCAATTCACACTAGACAAGGACTTCATGCTAATTTCACGGAATCACCAAACTGTCAAGCATCCTCCCAGAGTATTTCAAATTGACCGATGTACAACATACACGTTGGGAGGGGGGGGGGTAGGGTAAGGGGTTTGCCGTACTGGCTTACTGGGCATTTTTATTTGCCGTACTTACGTACTGGAAGCCTTTTTATTTTCTTATTTCGTACCAACCAATATTTGTACATTTTCTTATTTTCCGTACCTTGTGCCAGGGCAAAATTATTACTTGTACCAGCGTACCAGGCCCCCTTACCCCCCCCCCCCCCCACACACACACACGTTTAGGTATTGTTATGAAGTCAGATTTAACATGAACATAACACAGCACTCAGATCGTTCCGAAAGTTATGCAACAGTGGACGATATCACGAAAGCATTACAATATAATGACACACTTGAAATTATCTACTTTTCCATCATTTGACCTGTTCTGGTACATGGCAGGGCTGTATAGGAAGACGACCAGCAGACAGACGTACAGATGGACAAACATTAGGTATTGTTATGAAGTCAGATTTTAAATGGACATAACATACTAATCAGATAGTTTTCAAAGCTATGTAATAGCTGGATAGGATGAAAATATTGCAATATAAATTAGATCGTGAAACATTTGATGATTATAGGACTTATTACTTCTGGATATGCAGAACGTTCCAACACCGTCTAGACATTCTATATGAACAATCTATGCTGTCTGGAGACGCATCTGTCTGTTGTAAATGTTCGAAACTGAAACCTTTCAGTTTCTCAGTTTCTCAGTTTCTTACCTTTCAATTTTTCATGCACGTCTGCGAATGGGCTGCAGCCAACTGAAGGAATAGCTACATAAAATTGCTGTAAGGCTCTTCTGTACGTTCTTCAGGCCATTGGAGTGAAACGGTCTGGCAATACATTTTTGTACATCATTCAGCAAAACCGTTTTCGTACTGTTATTTCTAATTTTGTCCCTATCAATACACTGTACCATGTGTCATACGATTATAGCAACTTGAAAAAGAAGATTTTCATGGGTGTGCCAGTATATATATATATATATATATATATATATATATATATATATATATATATATATATATATATATATATATATATATATATATATATATACATACATACATACATACATACATACATACATACATACATACATACATACATACTATATTTTTTTTAAAAGTCTAATTTTGCCCCTATCAATATCCACACTATACCATGTGTCGTGCGAATACGATTATAGCAACTTGGAAAATAAGATATTCATGGGTGTGCAAGAATATAAAAAAAATGGTATAGATTTGTTAGATTTGCCGCTCAAAATTAATGCTTATCCACTTCATATATTATAGATTATAGCATGCTTTGTTGACGATATGAAGCAACGAGCAATGGATGCCATATACCAGAACGAGTGAGCGAAACGAACGAGTTCTGCTATCCAGTGCAAGTTGATTACTTCATATCGTCTACAAAGCATGCTATAAAATTTTCATCTCATGTTTGGGTCGATCTGTACATTTCAATACACAAAGCAAAAATAAAAACGACATTTGCAGAAAGTTTTACTGCTCATCAACACAATTACCGATGAAACCGGAAGAGTACCGATAGGACCGGCGTAGTGTCGATACCACCGGAACATGACCGATACATCAATTCGCGGCACTGTAGCTTTTATGCCTATGATACGGTATTTATACAAGCCTGTTATAGTACTAAAATCGACCCAAACATGATATATATGTGTGTGTGTGTGTGTGTGTGTGTGTGTGTGTGTGTGTGTGTGTGTGTGTGTGTGTGTGTGTGTGTGTGTGTGTGTGTGAAACTTGAACAAATTTGCCTGCAGCAATGACGCCCCATTATCCGTTTCCTCCGGTCCCGTCTCACATTCTGTATTCTGTTACCCCTACATGGTCATACGCCTGGGAACTCTGATGTTCTGTCAACGTCTGTCCTGTATCTTATTTAATACAGAGTTCCGTCGTGCTTCCTAAATGTCAAATAAAATGTGTTTAAATCAAAGATTTTTCTTTTCATTTTTCTCAACAAAAAATAATTTTGTTGAGAAAACAAATGTTCATGATCGCAATGTTTTACATGAAAATGACTTGTATGTAGGCCTACTTTCTGTTCATTTTATCAACCTTGTACGATTTTAGTTATACCTGATGACGGATTCAGACGAGTAAGATTTTAGTATAGTTCTCCATAATTGAAATTGTGTTTGGAGAGTATAAACTACAAATATAGCAAAATCAGCTGAGAGATGCAAGAGATCAGGTTGAAAGAGCTAAGGGTTAACTTCCACTTATCCACCCACAAAGAAAGAACGAACTGTCTGATGGCAAAGCACGCACTGGTAGCTGTTTAACATGTACAGTGCCAAAGAGCTAGTACAAGGCATCGACTTGGCGTTAAATGAGGGTGGGTAAGGGGTTTCCCGCACTGGCGTACTGGGGCTTTTTATTTACCGTACTGGTGTACTGGAAGCCCTCTTATTTTACGTACTTCGTACTATCCAAAATTTTGAAAGATTTTTATTTTCCGTACTGTGTACTCTAGAAAAATAATTACCTGTACCAGCGTACTGAACCCCCCCTTACCCCCCCCCTTGTTAAATGAGTAATTCATTGAAGAGGCTCACATGTGGTACCAAGGAGGGTAGAAATAGATCTATTTCTACCCTCCGTGGTGGTACCAATAGAAACTCCTGTATGTATGAACAGGCCACACGTATCACTGTATATCGCCTTTAAAGTGTATAAACAGGCTAAATATGTCACTCTATATAGGATGTATTCCTACTCTAACATCCATTGAGCAAAAGAGGGAGCCCCCTGCATCAGGGCCGATCCATGTATTTAGCATGGTCAAAAGTACTTTCTCAGCAAAATGAACAACACAAACACACAATAATCTTAAGAAAATGTTTTAACATATATTTGAAACATAAAGGGTGCCTAAATTAATTAGAAATGGGCTCTCTTTTGGTTGAAAAGGTGTTGTTTATGGATGCTTATGTAGTATATAATACAAATCTTCCCTGATTATGGTGGAAGCATCAGTCTGTTGCCCCGGCAACACAGGAAGTGAGCAGGATCGCAGTTAAATATGAATGTCTCCTATTGCGTCGGGGAGGGGGGGGGGGAGGGAGGGGCTAGTACGCTGGTATAAGTCAAAAGTTTGTCCTAGTACACAGTACGGAAAATATCGAAATAATGGTTGTTACAAAATACGGAAATTAAAAAAGGCTTCCAGTTCATAAGTACGGCAAATAAAAATGCCCAGTACGCCAGTCCGCAAAGCCCCTAACACCAGCACCACCACCCCTCCCTACACTCCGCAAGCAGGCTGCGCATATCGCTGTGTACCGTTTGTATCGTGTAGTCAGGCTGCACGTAGCGTATGTATCATTGTAATCAAACTTTACATTTCAGTTCGTGCCGTCTGCATACAGAGTGTATAAAGCCAGCGGTATACTTGGCACTGTGCAGTGTTTGTGTCATGTGTTCGGTCTGTTCATATCACTATACAACGTATGTATATATTTTGTCTAGTTGCATATGAATGACTCCGTCTGATGCGGCATGTTGACCAATATCTGATCAAAAATATCAAGAATTTGAAATGTCGCCGCGGTCCAAAATACCGGTAGTTCTGAGAGGAGACTGCAAAGCATAGTAAACCACTTGTTGCACATTTTTATGAGAGAAGTTGGGGAATAGCACTGTATTCATTATTATTTTCAAGTACAGTATCCCAGCGCTAAATGTCTGGGGACGCAGTCCTTGACTAATGTATATACATGTTGGTTGCAGCCTCAACACTGCATTCCATGTACCCGTAGTTCATTGTAGTGTTCTCTTCCAAATGTTTTAAGTAACGATGACACGAAAGGTGCACAATTTGCTCCAATTTCAGTGTAGATCCTGTGGAAGGCTATCAAGATAAAACTAAAATTTGGAAAGAGGGACGAAAGTACACATTAGAAATATGCACTTAATTTGACCCTTGATCATGAGCACGACCACAACGTCCCGGGAAGAAAAAAATCTTCAACGTTTCCTTGAAACATGCATTGAAGGGATTCGTTTGCCTTCAAAGCAGACCAAACTCCGTATTATCTCTACCGCATTTGGTCTACTCCTATGACCATAAGATTTTATTTATAGTCAGGATGATTTTAAGTGCATGCACTTTCACCTTACTCATGGATTGATGAACCGGTAAATAAGTTCACCATTATCTGCTATCGATTGGCAGCATGTCTACCCTGTTGCACTGTAGTCTGTTACGATGGTAACTTAAGTTGACCAATTAGAAACGGAGTCATTTTTCACCGGTAAATAGTGATCATGTAGCGAAAGTGCAGACCAACTGGAGTGGAGAAAACATGAAGATCGGTAAGTTTACCAGGCAAGAGAGTCATGTTTGGAAAAAGAATACCTTGAATGTAAGGACATTCACAGAGATTGTTCCAGGATGTTAAAACAAAACTTTTTGCTTCATTTAATATCAGATGAATTATTTTGCTTCATGTCCTCAGTATTCAATAACAAAATTTGAAACAATAATAAAGTTTTAAAGAAAATGAATTCGATTGCATTTCATAAATATGAATGTGGATTTTTGATATATGCCTTATGTATTTTATATTTTGACAAAGAAACAATTACCCAGTGTCTCACACGCTGGAAACTACCAACATATGTGACCATATACTTTTACTCTAAGTTTAACGCACGCATTATAATCAATACCACTATAGTAGTCAGCGTTAATGCATAAAGCAACACAACAATTTTACATTCTTCTCTCATGCAAACGGGTCACATTTAAGTCTCGTCTCTTACACCTGGGCCAAAATAGATCACTTCATATATATATATATATATATATATATATATATATATATGTATTTGTGTCTTTTTGTCCAAAACCACTTCCTAGAAGTCATTACCCTATTCCACAGTCCGAACTCTTTACTCTCCATAAGCTAACCTGTCCCTGTCTAACTTATATACATAGAAGTACTATTGTCCATATTGCACACGTTGTAAAATTTTGACACAGGCTGTATTAGCCCAAATAAATTAAAGGTTCTTCAGCGGGTAACTATACTCAACATGTTTCGGAGCCTTTTACTTTATATATATATATATATATATATATATATATATATATATATATATATATATATATATATTTAATATACGAAACGTTTTTATTTTAAATTCGGACATTCAATGTTTGCATGAAAGTCAATTGTACCATGCAAGACCTGGACACTTCATTTTTGTCGCTCGTGAGACTGGTACATATATCAAGGAATTAAGCATGATATGTGGCAATATCCATGCTCCGTAATGTGTTTTACAAAAAGACAATAGCTCGAGGCTGCCAAAGGACGCTCTGTGGCGTGGGAACAGGTTACATTTCATTGTTACATTTCATTTACTTCAATCACACTGACGGACAACAATAAGCGTAGCTAAATGCTAATTAGATTACTTATACACCAAATTAAATTGCGTATAACTCATTGGTGGTATAACATAGCAACCTTTCTTACGTTTTTATTTTTATTTTGAAATTAAATTTGAAAGAATAAAAAAGAATTTTATTAAAAGAAATGATTATTTTAAGATTTTTTTAAATTTTTTTCATTGCTTTCTGTACTGAATACTGAAAAATTTCGAGTACTTGCAGGTTTGAAAGTTTCTGTGTCGGGTGCCGTCCAAGTATGCGCGCTACAGTCTGTCGGTATCTTTGATGTGGTCTGTGAGGGTTGCCGTTCTCCTGCTCAATCAGCTATAAAACAATTTATGTGGAATGTTTTTGCCAAAAGAAACCAAACGGACAAACATTTCCACTGGCCTTAAAATTGATACTATTTGCATAGGAGGATCATAAACTCTTTGTTTCGTTTTGCAGGTGCGAACGATCAGTTACTAGAACACAAGTCTTTTTTTCGTCACTTCACAACGATTTAATTTTTTAAAGGATGTGCCGTTGCTTCCTTGTGGGAAAAAAATTACGTCGCAAGCATCAAAATGTGAGATTTGCATATCAAAAAATTGTATGTATTTTGAGGGAAAAGATTTTAGAATTTTACGACAAGGAACATTAACACAAATTATTGCAATATGGTGTACACAAAGAGAAAGTAGTCAAAAATCATCAGACCCAGCCAATACAGCAATCGGTCATGTTTGTTTGTTTACATGTATTTTCAATCATCACAATACCAATGATCTGCCCGCATAATTTGGCATTTTGACTATGAACGCGGGCAACAAGAAGGCGCCTCGATGTCGAGTGGGCGGTGTCAGATTATGCGCTTAATACGATCGTGTGGGCGTGGTTTATGTGATGTCCACAAAATCTCCTTACTGACTTGGGTGCTCTTTGGTACGTCACGCTCAACATAGCTCATTGCGCCTCATCAAATCATCTGTAAGCGCTTTACATTGCTCGGCACTCATAAAAAGAATTAGGTGCAGAAAGCCAGTTACTTCAGGTGATATATTGCTACAACTTGGTCCTTAAGAACACGTCTTTGTCGTGCAATTAATAAACACTGTAACATATTATCTTTGTGCCACCTACTTTCCTCCCCAAAAGGCATGCATTTTCGTCCCCGTCCTCTAGTAAGCATATAATTATTTACGCGCCAAAATGATGATCGTATGTCATTTGCCTGCAGAACAGACTCGATTTGTACTGGTGGAAACTCGGGGGACCTCGCCACTCAGCAAGCAATCTTGTTGATTCCCGAGATGATTGCCAATATCCTGCTTCCAAATCAGGCTTAGCTTGATATTATATAGACTGCAAGTGGAGTGGAGAAAATACGGAGATTGGTCTGTTTAGCAGGCAACAAATAGGCCACGGTGGCATAGTCAGCATAGCCAAATACTATAACAAACATACTTGATTTGAATCGTAAGAATTGGCGATGCATTTAATCGCTAATGGGTGGAGCAGGCTTTATCCGGACGTTTGGACAGGTTTTTCCTGTACCCAACTGTGGGATCCGGGATTAAGGCGGAACTTAAAGACACAGTTCTGTTTCATGAGTATTTACTGTTATCAATGTCAGAGGGCAAGAATAGCCAACAGCAAGAGCACGACAAGGCATCTTTAAATGTTCTGAATGAAAAAATAAAAAACGTGTCTTGAAAAAACAAAAAACAAAAAATAATAAAATAAAAAAGATTAAAACAAAAACAAAAACACAATCAAACAAAAAGAAAAAGAAACGTTGATTTTTAAAAAAGCAAACGACATAATTTGTAACCACATAATTATTCCGAAACATGGGCCGTAACTATACAGAGTTGGACAAAAAACAAACTTTTGCGGGCTAATATATCAATGTCATTATTCATTGTGTCAAAGCCATGCGTATCCGGCCTGTCTACTGGATAAAGTGTACGCGGAACATTGTAAGTGCAGGGCCTTTCAATATATCACACACTCATGCATGTGAGCAAATTCTTAATAGAAAATACAATATCAGCTTCTGCATAAAACACAGTTTTGTAGTCACAGGTCGATCATCGGCCGGGATCTATGACTTGGTATGGTCCGTGTACATTCCATACTTGTATATGTATGTAACAAGAAAACGAGGGAGCGCAAGTTTTATGTAAATAAATAAATAAATAAATAAATAAATAAATAAATAAATAAATAAATAAATAAATAAATAAATAAATAAATTTAATGAAAATTTTGAAGTCCGTAAGTTTTGAGAGTTCCCACGGAAGGTTGTTTACCTTATTTATATGTCGCAGGTAACAAAAATATGCCAGTTTAAATATAAAAGCTGGGTCGGTAAACGCCAGTCAATCGTCTTTTTCTCAATATTTGTTTCAAGTAAACCGAATGATGCTGCTTTAATATATATTTATTTTGTAGCAATTAGCGCTACGTATCAAATAATTTAGGCTACTTGATTTGCTGAGACTTTTTTCATGTGGCTTACATGTGACGCCAACGTGTCGCCAAGCGCCAATTTTGCTCATTGATGCTGGCTGACTCGCGTGCCGGACTTCTGCGACCCTTAAATCCCCACATGACATTCTGCTTGACTTCTCGCGAGGAGTAACTTGACTGTAGAGAACTGTGCCGGTTCAGACTGTTTTTGTGTTGCAGCTTCTCGCTGTCGTCGACCCAGCGAAGATGAAGGCATGAAGCCGACTCGGCGCATGTGCAGGTAACTGCTACAGTGGTGAGAGATAATTGAAGGTCTGTGTCTACCTGGCCCGTGCTTGACTTAACACCTTTCTTCGAGCTAGCAAATCGCTACGCATACTGACTGACAAATGATTGACACCCGTCCCAGCCTATTGACGGTGACTGTTGACACGGACGGCAACCAGTGGCCCACTTCAAAGTGCCGACACAATATAATAGGTCTTTAATTGAGCCTTGCTTGCATATTATGAAGTCAATCCGAGTGGGGCGGACATTTGGTTGGTAGAACGGCCACTGGGCAGGTCTAGCAGGTTAACTCGACGAAGTAACGGATTGAAAAAAGCCTTGGACACTCTCTTGTCCGTGGGCTCCAGACTGTTTTGTGGACTGAGTAACACAGTCACGGGAATTCTACGTGGTTTACATGCTTTCCCTTCTGCCTCCAGCATCCTCGCACCGGGCCATGTTTGAAGAGGACATTCTCGGTCAGCGGGCTCGCAGCTTCCCGCTGACGCACGGACTCATGTCGGCTGCACCTCAAGCTTTCCCCTTCGCTGGCTTCCCAGTTCACCCGGCACACGACCCCATGGGCATGGGACTAGCAGGTATGTCTCTCGCTCACCTGAGTGAGTCGTTTGTGTATTGGCCCTGTTTTTGATGTGGTGAATGTGTTTAACAGTTGAAAAATAAGTTTTGTACAACGGCTTACAAATGTCAAAGCTATAAACTTGAAACGTGTTTTTCGCTGGTTTTCTAACCTATATTTATTGGCGAATGAGCTCTTCTACAACGTAGTAAGGATATTCAGTGATTGAGTCTTGTTACGGCATTGCGATCCCAGATTCAATTGATATGCACACTCCATGACAAACGTTAGGTAACTTTGGCGAAGTCCCACGTAATCCACAAACAGAACAAGTATAGCTTAGCTCAATGCTCAGGCTATCTTCCTGTCCCTCTCTTCATTCATTCTTTTATGTGATCCACACAAGATTGCTGTTAAAGACATTGATTCAATCTTTTCCCGTCTTTCCCATTTGGGAGCGGATCGTAAGTAAGATTATATTGGAGTAGTTTATGCGGATGGATGAACGAAACGGCGTCCAAGTTGAGCCGGATGGCTTACCAGTCAATATGGACCTCAAGTTTCAGGATGATTGGGCAATCATGCAAAGGATATTGCAGAACTGCCGGGTCTTTCCGATCATGCAGTTTGTCTATTGTAGCTCCTTCCTTAATGAAACAACAAAGCTAAATTTCCGATTACATGGGTCTTTGTTGGGATATAAAAGATAAATGTACGTCTTGTATAAGATTAAGCTATATCCAACGC
>CAXHWN010000526.1:0-31000 GCA_964020975.1 Hermodice carunculata
AAAGAGAATTGAGCCACCAGATCAAAATTGCACTAGAGTACATTGTATATAAAACTCACTTGATGATCTCCTTTTTGGGCTACCATGACCCAATCACTGTGTGACCTTGATCTTTTTTTTCAACGTCATTAAGCACTAAGGAAAAGGACATTTAATTCAATATCTTGATAACGAATAAGGGGAATGATGCCAAATACAACACAAATTTATATTATGTGGAATTTTGATATTGCATAATATGGATGACCTTGATTGATCTTCTAAGGTCTTGGAGGGAATACAGTTCAGGAAATGAGTTTTACCTCTCAGCTCATATAGGTCCATGGGGTATTGTTATCGCTTGCATCTCTGTGTTAATCTGTCTGTCCATTCATCTGTGTGTCCCTTCTTCTAGCACACAGATTCAGAAAAACAAGATTAGCTGGGATCATGATTTTTTATTTGTCCCCCGCCCACTTGGTGGGGGACTATAGGTTTGCACCTCGTCCTTCTGTCCGTCCGTCCGAAGCTTCTCCGGGCCATATTTCCAACACCATAACACCCACAGCTACCAAATTTAATGTGTTTGTACTTCCTAGGATAGAGGTGTATGGTGTGCCAAAAGTAGGTCACTAGGTCAAATATCTGGGTCGCAGAATACATATGTATGAAAAATCTTGTCCGGGCCATAACTTTTTTGTCCTTTTACTTAGAGTCATGAAATATTACACATATGTGAAGCTTAGTCTAAGAAAGTGTCATAAAGCAAAACTAGGTCACTAGGTCAAATATTTGGGTCACCACGATATGTAAATATACAGAAACAAATTTTGTCCGGCACATATCTTCCCTATATTAATGCTACCTCTTCAATTTTTTTATGGTGGGTAGACCTTAGGTAGGAGGTGTGCATAGGCATTGTTTTGTGTGGCTAATTACTTGCATTAATTAATTATTTAACAAAGTTCATTAAGCAAGACATTTGGCCGGGCCATATCTTCTAAACTATTAATGCAAGCCCTTTGAATTTTTTGTGGTGGATAGACCATAGGTAGTAGGTGTGCATAGGCATTGTTTTGTGTGGCTAATTACTTGCATTAATTAGTTATTTAACAAAGTTCGTTAAGCAAGACAAATTTTGTCCGGGCCATATCTTCTAAACTATTAATGCTAGCCCTTTGAATTTTTTATGGTGTGTAGACCTTAGGTAGTAGGTGTGCATACGCATTGTTTTCTGTGGCTAATTACTTCCATTAATTAATTAATTAACGAAGTTCATTAAGCAAGCTCAAGATACAATACAAATTTTGTCCGGGCCATATCTTCTAAATTATTGATGCCAGCCCTTTGATTTTTTTTATGGTGGGTAGACATTAGAGGGGATATGGTAATGGGCACCGTCCGTGTGTCCGTCCGTCCATCAAATATTTGGGTCACAGTGATACATAAATGTACAGTATTTTCATGTCCTTACTGTAATTCTTAAAAAATTTTGACTTCTTGTCATAAAAGTTTACTGATAATGTATTGTGACCTAAAAGTGTGTCACGACGCAAAACTAGGTCACTAGGTCAAATATCTAGGTCACAGTGTAAACTCCATGTAAAACCTTGTCCATGCCATATTTCCCTTAGTATAATACCTACAGCTACCAAATTTATTACTTTAATACTACCTGGGGAGTTGTTGTGTCACATGGCAAAAGTAGGTCACTAGGTCAAATATCTAGCTCACTGTGAAATTCATTCAAAATCTTGTCCGGGCCATAACTTTTTTGTCCTTTTACTTAGATTAATGAAATTTTACACTAATGTGAAGCTTAATCTAAGAATGTGCCATACTTTTAATTTTTTTTTTTTTCATCTAGGTCACACCCCTATATAGTAGTCCATCCAACCTTGTGGGCGACGAGCGGGGGACTATGTATTGCTCTGCAATACTCATTAACTTGTTTAGTTGATCACCCTTTTTGAAGCTTGCATCAAGTTTGAAGGACAATGAGCTTGACCCAATTTTAAGGTCACCTTGGTCAATTCTCTGTGAATTTTTTGCATGCAACATCTGGAGGACCAGAATTGCTAGGATCATGAAACATTTACGGATAATCACCCTTGTAAGGGTCTTTGTCAAGTTTGAAGGACAGTGACCTTGACTTAATTGGAAGATCATCAGGGGCAAATTTTCTCTTGAATTAATGTCTTGTACTTGAGTTCTTAAGAACTGGATAAGATAGGCTCATAAGACTTTTACAGTTAACCACCCTTGGAAGATTCTACCCTGCTTTTGAAGGACAGTGACCTTGACCTGATTTCAAGGTCACCAGGGTCAATCCACTTTTAAAAAAAATGCTAGGAATATCAGAAGAAACAGACAAGCTGGGATCACAGAACTTTTACATTTGATCTCCCTTTCCAAAGGTGAATTCAAGTTTAAAGGAGAATAACCTTGACTGGATTTAAGGTCACCCGGGTCAATTTACTTTGAAATTCATGCGCATCATATCAGGAGAACCAGATCCCTTTTGTGTGCGGCTGAGGGGTTTTTGCTGTGTGTTTGAGTGATTGTGAAAGCTCTTAAGGTAGCATGAGCAGAGGTGCATGAGTAAATTTGCTGCTGGTGTGAGATTCGGAGGTTTCATTTTATGTTTTTTTTTTTTCACAGGCTAACAGTATCATGCTGAAAAACATACTGAACAGAATATCTGTGTTCTTGAAGTACATTTGGAAGGTTATATGACTAATTTTATTCAGCAAAACGCAAACACTGGTTTTATTTAAACATTTATGAAATTATTTAGTTTTTTCCCCGAGCTTAAAAGAAAGGAAATATCCATCAGATTACGTGTATATACACTTTTTTCGCAAGTTGAAACGTAATGAAGTGACGAATGTCTCAGTTTGAAGAAAAATCTTGTCTTTGACTGGGAAACAGCTATTCTAGAACAGAGAGAAAACAAAATGTATGTTCACCGTCAGAACATGAACTTGCAAACCTAAAGTTCGGTCTTACGGATGGCTGTCTGCCTGATATTGTTGTCTCATAATGATATGCCTGAAAACGTGCCCCATTGTTTTTTTTTTTTTTTTTTTTTTTTTTTTTGGGGGGGGGGGGTTATTTGGTATTGGTAAAAATGTTTAAAATGAACGTTCGACGAAAATGACAATGACAAGGAAAACGGTATATAATAATAATAATAATAATAATAATAATAATAATAATAATAATAATAATAATAATAATAATAATAATAATATGAAGTTCCATTAAATATGTATATTACTGGGAGTTAAAAAGTTGGAAGTACGAGGAATTTCAGTATAATTTTACATTTATTCAGTTCCTGGAAATGTATTTACGAATTTGTGGAGTTCGTTTATTAATATTTAAATTACCAACGGAATCTTGCTCTGTTTACGCAGAGTATCAATTCACGTCCTCTTGCATTGCATTGTTGATTGTGCCAGCTGCAGCCCATAACAAATCGCCAGACTCGTGGGAGAAGCACTCAACTGAACAAGTCGATCATGCAAACATAATACCCTATACAATGACCCAAAACACCGCGTTGCAAGTTCAAATAGTGGATCAGGTCGCACATGCGCGTCGCCAAGCGTATTGGCGGCTCTTAGCAACAACAAGCCAATCTGTCTGAATACCCGAAGAAACAGGTATTTTGAGCTTTTTGGGTTTACAAACCTGCAGATGTAGACTCATCAGTTTGACAAAGGTAAGGAACGTATGCCGTATCAGTCTCGTACCGACAGTTACGAGGGATTTATAATGTCGAGAGAATGCTGTGATTGGCATGCCGAAAACTCGTTGCTACTTTAGCACAGAAGAAGACAACGTGCAATTGAATGAATTTGGGTTTGTTTATCATGGCTGGAAATCCGAGTACTATGGTCATTTTTGTGTGCCGACTTAAGAAATATGTTGCACCAGTTATATCTGTAGTCTTCTGCAGTTCGCATGTGAAGGCTACATGGGCCGACAAGAAATTAATATCCTTGCCTCCTTTTGTCGAGACCGCCGTAACCCGACATTTCTGACCTGCAATGAATACACCGCACCAATTAATGAACACACGCGTGAATACTCATTGGTCTGGGTAGTCCACGTCTATCTATGCACAATGTAATTATTTTAGTACATTTATTTTGTATTCTTCACCCTAATATATATTCGATTTTGAACCACAATCAAAGAACTATATATATATATATATATATATATATATATATATATATATATATATATATATATATATGTACACACGTTGTGAGGTCGAAGGCTATGAAAATCTGGTTTTGAGAACTTGTGGGTGTATCGTTACACTATATATATATATATATATATATATATATATATATATATATATATATATATATATATAACGTGCCATTAACACACCATAATTGATGGCAAGAATAAGTGATGGCCGTTGTTTGGACACCGTTCACATGCTTATCAACTTCTGTCCCCACCTTGAGTGACAGACAGGTTGCACGAAAATGTCACGTACGTAAGACTGACAGGTCAGCGACATAAATTCACATGCTGAGCGCATGCCAAGGCAAGTCGAAGTGTTGATAAATATATATATTTACAGATAAATGTGTATATTTATCAACAACTTCTCGAAGTGTGTTGATTTGGTCAGATAAAAAATGACAGTTTCAGTCGTGTTTCTGCATAATAACTGTTCTTTTTTGAATTCAGACCTACTTTGCAATATGTTGAGCTGTTGGCAATGTGTTTTAGATAGTCTGTTAAGTAGAGTGGTACCTGCTCTAAACACCACCGCGCATGAGAGATCACATCTTTTTAGACCGCCTGCAATATGAGAACACTTCTCAGACCGAATGCAATATGAGAACACTTCTCACTGGCAGTAAGGGTGGTTTCAATAGCAGGTAAAAAGACGCTCTCATCAACCCTATTTTTTATCTGTGAAACTGATGGCTGTTTCTTACTGATGCAACCTACCTGTTGAATCTCTCGTTTAGTGTCTGCACACTAGGTTTTCGATTACGCTCTACAGGCATGCTCAAATTAAATGCAAAAACGTATATTTTCCCCGATATTATACGTTCATGTTAGGGTACATAGATAGAAGAACGTTTGTTCTATTGCTGTCTTTGTTAACTTTTTAAAATAGATTTAACTTGTACTCAGCACCCCCAATAAACATCGCATATATTAACCAGCGCCACTTAGTGTGCAAAGACGAGGGAATCAGTCTACGATTTCTGAGCAGCGTTAGTTGGACGAGCACCCTTTGGCTCCAGGCGTCACGTAATTAATTGAATTATTCAGTAAAAATCAACTCATTGAAAACGAAATAGAAAAAGATATACCACTGGATACATTCAATGTGTGAAAACACCATGTGTCAGATTTGTGTGGATTTTAACACGATCTCATTGAGTAAACAAAGAAAGGGCACTAAGTTAGGCTTGTTTCCACACGTTACTTTGTAGAAAGCAAGGCCATCATGTCACGATAATACTCAAAGCTTCTGACCACCAGCTGAGCATTTGCAATGCTGTGATAATAAAACTTGATTATAAAACTACCTAATTGAGACATACGTGTTTTATTGCCGAGGCTGGTCAAGTTCCTAAGTGGCTCACTTCGAGCATAGACAGCGCTTAAGTTCAGATAGGGTCAGGACGGAGCTCTGTTGCAGCCTAGGAATCACGTGATTAGTTTGTTTGCATTTAGTACTGATATTTCAAAGTCTAAACATAAAAACTTTTTTCTTAGTGTTTTAATGCAGATTTTAACATGTGGCAAAATTACCCATAATCAACCTGTCTGTGTCTGTCTGTCTGTCAAACAATAGGTTGTTCAGAAAAAAAACCCCTGCTTTCATGGGTTTGACCTTTGATCGTATACAATTAAGGCAAAGATCATGCAAATAAAGAGTGAAAGAAATACACAATTTCTGCCTGGATGGTGTTGATTATACGAGAAAGAGAGAGAGAGAGAGAGTGAGTACTTTAATGTTAATATACTGAGCTGAATATTGAGTTTTAATTTTGTTAACTATCAGTATGATACCCACATATAGTCGATCAGCACTGATACACAAATACATGTCCCACTGAGTTTCACTGGTTCCCATATTCATTTGGAACAAATATTTGCTCGCGTCTGGCAGTCATGTAACGCTCAGTGTGGAGTTGGATCGGCAATAAAGTGGTTGTTCGATCAGTAAAGGAGGTATTTATTTGTAAATACATTAACTGCAGCCCTGCTCTGGTCCTATCAGTTGCTAGGCAATGGAACTAAACGTCCACCATGATGAGGGCACTTGTGCCAATTATGTTACCTATCCATCTGGAAATCACACTTTTTCTACCAATGAATTTTTTACATATGTTTAGCATCTTGCATGTGTGAAAACTTAGCAAAAGAATTTTCTTAAGCTTCTTGCTTTTTCAAATTGTTATTTTTATCAAAGAAACTCATTTATCCCTGCTTAATACATGAATCTGCCCTCCTTCCTGTCAATTTCTATGCTGCAACCCAGGTGGCAGCACAGGATACCAGCTAATATGACTACCTCTTATCTGTGTTTTATATTTCACAAACAATAAAACGGTGCAATGTGAGCAAATGGGGTGTGTAAAATGGTTAAGATGTGCAACATTTGGAAATATGAAAAGACATTTTTATGAGTGCTTAATGTATGCATAAAAATGCTTTGTGTGGGGCTATCTGACATGAATCAGTAAGGAGATATGAAAATAGAACTGAAAATGTGAAAAACCGAGACATTTTGATCCATACTAGTAGGCGGTTCTTTTATATAATTAAATAGACTCAAATTATGTTTCTGTTTAATCTATCGGGTAATTGAATTTGTTTAATTTCATACCAGTTTTGCGTTTGATAAAATCATCTTTCTGCATATTGTAGTTTCCGATAAGAGACGCATTGGATAGATTATATTAAGTTCGTATGCATATCTTACTTTGAATTTTGTTTTTGCAGAAGAGAGACGAATTCAGACGTGATTGCATACAACAATGCCTTACCAATCCTATTTCGACTGGGCGCGTCATTGGCCCCAGACCACAAATCAGACTTACGGATATAAACTAAGAGAACACATCAGATCAAAAGAAGATATAGAAAAATATTTGCGTGACAGAGCACCTGGTGTCGCCCCAGTGGCAGAATCTGTACCAACAAAATTACCAAGCATTTCAAAAGATTGGCAGAAAGATTGCATAAGAGGTCCGAAGAACCGTTTTGATATTAACAAAGGATATGTGTTGGGATATCGACCTGTCACAACCAGACCCGACTTCGTCCGACATTACCCGAATGGCCATATTCTGCGTGGCCGATCAGCGCCCCCTACAGAGCGAACAGAGAAGTCGCTTCAGATGCCTATTTGTATTCCTAAACTGGAGGGTGACAAAAGGTCAAGGAAAGAGCTGTATTTGTGGCACACTTTAGCTGGTAGCCTCGTGCATGTTACGCCGTGAAAATCCATACAACTTGGTGCCAAAACGAGACTCCTTGAGGTGTATGATTTCTCTCCCAGATGACCAGTAACTAAAAAAGCTAAATACTTTCATTTTTATTGTAATCATGTCCTTCTAGACGTAAAATTGATGGAAAGTCATAGACCTGGCTATTAGTCCAAGTATATTTTAATGTTAGGCTATCTTTGGCACTACTTACCCAAATGTTTGTGTCAGGGTTTTTATTTTTATCATACGGAGGATAGGAGGAAAAATGACTGGCATCCATATAGACTTTGGCAAAGGACATATTATTTGGAGTTAATATTTATAAATATCTTGATGGACTTGAACACTTACGTGAATGTGTTTCCAGAAAGTTTTTCTGTGCCAAAACTCAGATATTACTTTACCAGAATATGTCTTTGTGTCGAACTTTAATATTGAACTGGTTCATCCAAGGGAACACACATAAAAAAACTTATGAATAAAACATGTGGACATATAAATAAACGAAAAGGTCAGTTCAATTTCAGATCACTAGCGTTTCCAACTTCAGTTTTACGTTTATATGGCTATAATTGTGTATTTTAAAACGGATCCAATAAAATTCTATCTGATAAAATGCCCCCATCTTGAGGCCACTCCCAATGCATCAGGAGTGTAGCCTCATAGAGGGTTGACCTCTGTGGAAGGGGAAAAATAAAATGAAAATACCGCACTTGTTGCATGGAGAACTAGCATATCATCAGGGAAGTTATAAGAGGAGACCAATGTAGTGAATATTTCTGCCCACACATACAGTGATGATGAGGATACCTGTCACAATACACTCTGGTTTTATCATGAATGCAAATATGATATCGTGTTATAACGTGGCAGTTAGTGCATATATTTGCTATAAAGTATAGCAAGATGGAACATGGCATGATATATATATATATATATATATATATATATATATATATATATATATGTATATATATATGTATGTATATATATGTATATATGTATATATATATATATATATATATATATATATATATATATATATATATATATATATACATTCTTCTTAAGAATGGGAATTTGGTGAAGTTGTTATGTGGGATTCCTATTTTCGGCCAGGTGATTGTTGCCAAAGGTTCCTGGTTCGAGACCCGGCCGTTCCATCGTCACAAAACGTAATAGATACAAACATGTATGTCTATCAAAATGCAAATCAAAATACCTTGTATTGATTTGGTACCGTACATAGATACTTTGGTGTAATGTTTATTGAGAGACGGAAATCAATACATGTACACTGGCTCACAGAAGGCAAAGGAATGTAAGCTGTGGTCGACAAATCAGACCCTGACGAACAACAGAAGCCTTTTCGAAGACGTAGCTGCTTTATAATCAATATGAGTCGGGCTTTTTCGAGACACCATGTGTTAGATCACTTTTCGCAACAGTGGGTTTTCAAGACTACGGGCACAATAATCATTTGTGTCTCGAAAGATAGTTTAACAGATGATTGTTTCCATATTGCTCACTGATGGTACAAAAAGCAAAATGCAAGCCAAAGATTTTGCATATGCAGACTGTACTGGTATTTTCAGGTAGCAATAACTGGAATTATTTCTCCGCGGTGGACAGGGACGATATTTTAATGTATCGACTTTGCATTGTGTCTCTGCATAAATCATTTGCATTCTTATCTACTCCTAGGTATACGTATTTGCCACCAATTAACATATTTTGAAAAGAAAAGCTATTTTTATTGAAAGGGATTATTTTATAGCATATAAATGTACTGCTTAGTTATTTTGTACCGTATGGGGGGTATATTTTACTGCGGAGAATATAAGATTGTGCTTTGCTTTGCATATCTAAGAAACATTTTTTACTTAAGATCCAATATCTGGATGAACTTTGTACCATAGCATATTCATTAACGACTCAATCTTCAATTTCCCTACATTTTAATTGTTTATATGAACTCCGTAAGCAATCAGATTGGATGTTGCCATCCTTTTTCTCACACACATTTGTCATCATCAGCCTGAAGTTTGTGACTAAGCAAATGACACCCCTGAGTTAAAAATGGAATGCGGTTATTGATGCACGTGTGTGCATTGGGGTTTACCTGACATATTTGAAGAGAACGCCGCCCATGCATCCATTCAGGTTGCTTGGCGGCGTCAGTTATTTCTTTTCACAAAAGAGTTGATCAAACATGTTGCTAATTTGCGTCCTTGTATTTTCATTACAGTAAGTGCATGCAATGCAAATGTTTTCGTCTTATTAAAATTGTCTTGAAGAGTCCATAAAGATGTATATTGTCTTCATCTTCTTCTTCTTCTTCTTCTTCTTCTTCTTCTTCTTCTTCTTCTTCTTCTTCTTCTTCTTCTTCTTCTTCTTCTTCGTCTCCTCCTCCTCCTCCTCCTCTCCTCCTCCTCCTCCTCCTTCTTCTCCTCCTCCTCCTCTTCCTCCTCCTCCTCCTCCTCCTTCTTCTTCTTCTTCTTCTTCTTCTTCTTCTTCTTCTTCTTCTTCTTCTTCTTTTTCTTCTCCTTCTTCCTCTTCTTCATGAATTACATGCTTCAGCATAAAAACGCCCAACAAGTATATGTTTTAAAGGTGACAGTACATATTTTGAAGAGTATGATGCAAATTTGAAATGACAAATTTGGAAACAAAAGGTAAAAGGCAAATTTCCCGTGTCACTATAATTTTTGTCAAATATTAACGTTGAACAACGGCTATTTTAATAAAATTTCGAATGAACTTTGACATTGTCTCAAACCTTGGGCCACGAATCTTTATTATGTGGAGTCAACAGTTTTACTAAATCCCAGGTGGCGTATAATGTAAAGCACCCGACTCATGACAAGGGTAGGGGTGAAGCATAATGCACCCCCCCCCCCCAACAAAGAGAGTTTCTTGTATAAACTCTTATGCGAGTTTTCTACTCTATGTAGAAAATTGAAAACTGTGCAGAGAATTTAAAACTCCCTGCACAGAACTTCAAAAACTGTTGACTTTTTTCTTTCTTTCTTTAAATAAACTCAACGGACAATTCAATACTCTGCGGACAATCACAAATTCTTCTCACATAATTAAAAACTCTACAGAGATATTTTGTGGAGAGAATTAAAAACTGCGCAAAATTAAAAAAACAAAACTTTGCACAGAAGTGACAATTAAACTGCATACAAATATTCATAAATTCTTAGAGTTTGTAAGTCACTGAGGGAGTTTACTCGCTGCGAAGAATTAAAAACTGCAAAGAATTCAGAGCCCTCCGCACAGAGTTCGTGCAGAAACTCCCTGCACAGAATTGAAATATCTCTGGAAAAATTTACCAACATTGGCAGGTTTGGCTTGGCATACCACTAGGCTTGATATCTCAAGACCAATTTAATATATTATGATTATCAGTATAGATGCATCTTAATATCTATATTTGCAGTTAAGATTACGGGTGACCTTGACTTGTTTTTAGGTTACAGGTGTCCGTAATATGCTAATTTTGATGCATACTTCTTCGAGAGCCAGTGAAGCGTGAGTATCGTTATATTTCCACCGAAGAAGGATGCTATGAATATGTATACGTCACGTCTCGATACTTTGAAATGTCTAATATCAAGATTACCGAAGCAACAAACATGAAAAGGATCAAAGAAGCATAAGAAAACTGAGCTAACCCTTTAATAAAAAGGTTGCTCAAAGTTTGTTTTTAGGCCTATCGATTTTCCGTACATAATAATGACCATTCAATTTTTAAAAAGAGATGATCGATTTGAACCACTATTAATTTTACAGGTTGACATCTCCTGTCAAATCGGCGATATGATTGATTCCTTCATGTCAGTGATTGTATTTCTCATTTCTTCTATTGGCACTTTGTATTGTCGAGTGAAGTGTTTACGCAAATGGGCATGATTAACCTAGGATTCCATATGTACGGGTACGGATACGGCAAAAATCGCGCAACTTGAAATTATACCATGCCTCCTTTGTTTTCTCAAGGGATATATATGTCACCTACTTACACATATATCCCTGCTTTTTTTCCGTGGCTAAATTTCAACACAGGACTGATTTGCTTTGGTGAATACATTTTAAAATGCATTTATATTCATGAAAACAAAGAAGGCATTGTATAAAAAGGATACATCCCTTGTTCTCCTGATTTATCTAGAATCCTGCATTTTTAAATCCCTACGCTTTGCTCCGGGATTTAAAAAAGCAGGTTTCCAGATAAATCCCTTGAACTTGGGATGTATCCTCTTCTTACATGTCTGATTCCATATGTGCCGACACGGGTATGGTTTCTTATACGGACACGGGTACGATTTTTCTGACCGCACCAGGTGGCTATTGAAATCGTATCCATACCCAAAACGGACGGGAATTCCTTTGAAATGACGTGAAATGTTACATAATTTGGTAGTGTATCCCAGGTATTTTGTGATTGAAACCACGTGGATTTGTCTTAAGCTGCATCATAGACCAAGTGGGAGCCATTCTGTACCCTTGGGTGATCTGCCGCAAAAAGACAGTTGACGAACAGCGCACCGCTTATGTGGAATCACACCATTTGCATAATCGTACGCCGTACCCCTATCTGCACGCCGTATCCGTATCTGTACCCGTACATGTGGAATCCTTGCTTTATAGACTGGTTGATATTTCTGGTACAGCCAATAAAAGCAGAATGCCACGCACTCTGTGTAATGACATCGTCAATTCGGCTTCCCCGAGTCCTCATTGCACGGTTCGCTAAATCTTATTAGGTCCTGCCTAAAAAAGCACACGTTGGTGATGTAAAATATACTTTCAAGGAGAAGTAAAATAAAATGCCTTCATACTTGAACAACATTAGGAAACCTTGCTTGAGATTTTAGGATTGTCTTGTTTCTCTGGTTAGCTTGATATTTGTTTAAATGTTATTAGCACATGTATGAACAGGTTGACACCTATTTTTCTGGAAGACTGTCGTTAGAGATTTTTATATCACACTTCATCGTTCTTAGATAACTATATTGGTTAAAAAAAAACTAAAAACAAAGGATTTTATATTTTTGTTGTAAGATTGGTACTTTGTATCTTTGAATGAAGTGCGTTTTAGATAGAAATGTATGCTTTTTACATCTTGAACATTTGTCTTGTGGTATCGCTGAGTATAATATGATTATATTCAGAAATGTTGCTGTAATGCAGGGTTTCATCAACACTGACCGTTCAAGCTACACACAACTCGACAGAAATATGTTTAAGTACATACATTGGCTCCAGATAAATTACTACTCCGGCCTTTTCATATTGTTTGAAAAAGACTGTTTGACGTCGTGAATATTTTTTGTCCTGTTTGTGAAACAGTTCAGCAAGATTCCCTCAAGTTTAACTTTCGAAGCCGACAAATGGTTGATAAATTAAGCTGTGAAAAAGTAAAGATTTTGTTAAGTTTTCACTTTATATGCGTGCCGACAGTTACTGTACTAACTATATATATTATGTGCTTTAACATGTTGCCTATAGTATGATATACACATTTTCATACAAAGTCTATGCAGCGACATACGTGTGCGCATGTCCGCGGACAGTGTTACTGGCCTTGTTTTCAGTTTTCTTGGCATCAACCAGAGCACTGTAAAAATATGTGTGTAGATTTGCAAGAAACGGGTCAACCGCTTTGAAAGGTAATACTGCAAAAATATGTTACTCAATACTATAAAAATAACTATCGCATACTTTCTTTTTATGAACAATTTGTAGTTTTTAATTAGGGCCTGGATCCACAGGGCAGTCTGTTTATGGCAACTTTGTGTTTCTGGCATGTTGTTTGTAATCGATTACTTTTTAAATCTTAAATATTTATCTTGTGGTACCGCTGAGTAATATAGCGCATACAGAAATGTTGCAGTAATGCAAAGTTCCACTAACACTGACCATTCAAGCTACATACAACTCGACCGTAATGCATACATAGACTAACAAGCGAACAGGTTTTATTGTGATTCCATGCATCGACCATATAATACAAGAAATTGAGTATTACCGGCAACGGGTGAATACACAGGCGCTGGTAATCATTCAGACAATTTGATCGATTAATCAAAAAAAAAAAAAAAAAAAAAAGACTGGAAGTTTATGGAGAATGTTAACAATCACTCAACCATGGTATATCTGTATTCCTGGTTTGGTCATTTTACGTGATCCCAGGAGTGTGACCCATGAAAGGCTTCGTCAATAACATTTCACTAAGCGACGATGGCATTGAAGTGAATGTGTGGTAATCACTTGAATGTAGTTTTACTGCCCAACACATTCAAGGCCATTGGTCATTGGCATTGTATTGCCATCTCTGTCTTATGGATGCTCTGTATGGCTGAATATCAATACAGAGAGTCTATCACTCCTTAAATCGTTCCAGTACTCTATATTACCAGAGCGATACTCTGCATAAAAGCATGCCCAGCAATGTCAGCTACTTTCGCCGAATTGGGTTGGTTGCCGATCTAATTTTGAATCGATATCGTATTAAATTTTTACACAGAACATGTTACCCAATTCTAGGAAAAGCTGTGTCCTGACCACATTGTTCAGAATTACACAATGTTCTTTAAAAAAAAGTAGTCAAAGCGAAATTTGCCTGGAACCCATATGTGAAATTAAGTATAAACAAATATATAGTTTAATTTTTTCAGGACATCGATGACAGCTCTTCACCGTATTGATATCGGTCGACTGAGAAATTATACGTTTCAGGAATAATATATGTTTAATAACGATTTTTACGCCACGCAATTAAAAGGCAAGCACGGGTTGCCGAGCGATATCAAAAGGAATCTGGAAAAATGGGGGGTGTCTGATTCAAAATGTGACCTTTGTAATAGTGCCGCGGCGGATCTAGCTCACTTTTTGTCCCTTTGTCCAGCTTTAAACGAGGTAAGGGAATCATGGTATATTGAATTAGAAGTTGATCTGAGCAACCTGGGTTCTGAAGAGTTGTGAAATCGTCACTGGGGGGTCATCTGTATTAACAGAAACTGTGCTTAGTTTCAGGGGACCATGGTTATTTGTGTGGTATCAACGTTGCGGCATTTATGGACAAAATTTGTTAAGAATTTTTAATGAAAGCGTGGAGTGTAACGCTTGTGTTCTTCGCAGACCAGCTCAGACCCACTACCGACTGCCCGGCAATAACTTCATGCCCGCCCTCTCGCGGGGTAATGTGTTTGCCAGTTGCGGCACTTGGGTCGGGGCTAAATCGAGCGGACCCTGGGTGACAATGCCGGCTGAACCAAAGCGGTATAGTGGCTCTGCGGTATAGGTTTGAAACCAATTCATGAAGTCCGTACGGTACATGTTCTAGAACTCGTGTTTTTGGCAGGCTCTGCATCTTTTATATGATATGTGTTTGACCCACCATGAGTTATCCCGTGCTCACGGTGCCCCCGCTGTAAAGGGTAATATCAACAATGAAATTATTATTATTATTATTATTATTATTATTATTATTATTATTATTATTATTATTATTATTATTATTATTATTATTATTATTAATAATAATAATTCACACGATGAAAGTGAAGTACAACAACAAAATAATAATAATAATAATGATAATAATAATAATAATAATAATCATAATCATAATAACAATAATAATAACTATAATAATGATGATGATAATAATAATAATAATAATGATAATAATAATTGGGCCTTCGCAAGCAGAAAAAATGTATACAAACCATACATCGAAATAATATCATACATGTAATTAATAATTAAAAAAATATTTATAAAAAAAAGGGGGGGGGGGCATCCTGGGTTGCACGTTGATCCGGCCGCATGTGCTGCCCCTACCGGCAAGCTAAATGAAATAGAATATGTACATGTATACGAATATAATAACCAGCATGGAAATCACTGCATATAATGTCCCGTACAATGGTCACATCAGGGGAATAGGCATTTAATAGCACAAAATTTAAAATAACAAAAATGGTGATGAAAAAGTGGAAAACAATTCAGGACAAAAACCTTTATGCGTCCTGTATGAGAGGATGAATTGCCTCAGTAATGTGTCCATAAATAAAATTTTGAGCCTCCGCAAGCGAAAAGGGATAGTAACACAGTAAACAATGACAGTGTTGTACTTTGGGTCGCGCGATGGTCCGGCTGCATGTGCTGCCCTCTGCTGCCCACCGCCCATAATTAAGAATTCTGTCTGTGATAGTACCAATGTGCCTAAACTTTTTGTGTGAATGGAAGGTCAGTTTTATATCATTTGCATTTCCTGCTAAAGAACCAAAAGAAAGTCATTACAACGTCAAACCGGACAACCGACTGGTCGGAAGGTTTATGTGGCGAAGTAGATACGTAGATATGCGACTCGCATGTGTATGAATATCGTGTTTTTCCAATGATGCATTTCGTGCATTTTTAATGACCCCCCCCCCCCAAAAAAAACCCCCAAAGTAATTGTCCCAAATTGTCAAGCTCTTTTGCATATATCTTCTTTTTATTTCTCCTGTAACTGTGGTCTGGAAGTACAACGGGAACTAGAAAAGCAGATTTGTTTCAAAGCAAATCTGTTTGCCTTCAAAATTTTTAAATATTCATTGCTACAACTTTTGTCTATTGGTACTTCACATTCCATTCAGCTTATGGCTATATGAAAATTTTAAAGTCAAAGGGCGTAATAGCCTTAGCCTTTGACTTTTTGAGGTCACACGTAAAGTACAAAAATATGCAGTGTTGCAATACCTACAAGTTGGGTCCATCATGATCAAAATTTAGTGAAAATTGACACAGTTATGGTTTGATGAAAATTTCGAAGGTCCCCATGACCCTGACCTTTGAACTTTAGAAGTTGCATGTAAATTATAAAAATATGCAGAGCAGGGCTGCAATGCCTACAATTTGAGTCCATCATGATTAAAATTGGATGAAAATTGACCAAGTGACGGCTACATGAAAATTCCAAAAGTCCAATTGACATTGACCTTTGACCTTTAAAGGTTAAATATAAATTACAAAAATACGCAGTGTTGCAATACCTACCATTTGGGTCCAACTCGAACCAAATAAGATGAAAATTGACAGAGTTATATGGCTGGAAGAATATTTCAAAGCTTTTGATGACCTTCACCTTTGACCTTTAGAAGTTACATGTAACTTACAAAAATGTGCAGTGGTACAAACTTATTAATTAAAGTTGGATTGCTTACCTGTATCGTTAATAGTTTTGGAGATATTCAAGTTTTAAATTTTCAAATAGCCCTAATTTGCATAATAATTTTCAAAACTAATGAACCTCTTTACAAAAACTTAAGATTTCATGTATGGAAGTATAATCATGCCAAGTTTGGAGTTTCTGCTTATAATAGTTTTTGAATGAAATGTCGGACAAATTTGCCTGTAAAGAAAGAAAGAAGAAAGAAAGAATTCCCAGAAAAACAATATCTCTATGTTGGCACACAGACATAATAAAGAATTCCTAGAAAAACAATATATTTGTGTTGGCACACAGACATAATTATAAATGGGAAAGTTTCATGCGCAAGTTCCAAGCATCGGGGAGGGAAGAGTCAAGGAAGGAATAACTGGGATGGAGGCCTATACCCGGGCTAGTTTACAGGTAGGACCTTCCTCGCGGTAATGCACAGCCCTCTATTCTGTGACCTGTGACTCTATCCCTTTGACACCTGATTCGCTATTGCTTCCACCCTCCCCGTCGCTGGAAACTTGTGCCGAAACGTTTAGTATTGTCACCTGTAGCAAACTGGGGCCCTTGTGTACTACTTGCCTGGTATGCTGTGAAATGTAGCATGGTTTAATACTTTTATGAAAATGAAGCAAACAAAAATTAATGACAGAGAAATCAAGATACTGAGCACCTTAGGAACAGTTTCTTGATAAGCCCGCGTGAGATCGTTCTTAAAAATGAACACGTGTCTCTCACGTACATACGTCTGCGAATGTCGAAATACTCTACCTGCTAAGGAGCCATGTCATTTGTCACGCTCAACGGCATTTGTCGTTAGGGTGTGGGACGGTGGGGTCATCACATATAGGCGTTAATTTGCTGAAAGCGTGACAAAGAATATGAAAGTGAAAAAAAAAATCAGAAAACGTAGCGAGTTCCAGGTCGACTTGTATTGCAATTATACACACAAAATACAGACGTTGCCACATGACCATCACTATATAGTTCTTATGTCACTGGCACAGTTATAGAATCAATTCGTTTACACTTTTATATTATTAACTTTATTATACATCTATGCCAACTTTGGCTTTGAAACCGGAACAGGGTCTCTAATCCTGCAATGTTAAGAAAACAATTTGAATGTATGTTGCAAAGATATAGGTTTTAAGCGAATAATTAAACACTTTTCTTGATGCACTCTGAGCATTAAGCATCCTGAGTGTGCCCAGGAAAGCTGTTGATTAATATAAAAATGACGATTTAAGGGTTAAAAACAATAAACACATCATAAACACTCTTTGACAAGTGTTTCAGACTTTCATTTGTTTCATTCATACCACAATTTCAAAGAGGGGAGTAGGTGTATTTTCTCCTGGTCTTAAATGCTCAGTGTAAGAATGTTACATAATTATGCGTAAAGATGTATTTTTGATACAGTAACAAACCAGAATTTATTTCTCTTTCGCTGCTATAAGCGACTTTAATAGTGAAGATAATTTATACCCACGAGATTATTTGATATTCAAATTTCACGTGGAAATACCTTTCATTCTAATACCGGCATGGCATGTCTAAATTCAGTTTCAGAAATCATGGTCTTGGTCAACAGCTTTTCTAGGCGCACTTTGCGCGCACTGCGCAAATTGTGCTAGGAACTCAGAACTCAGAACTGTATTTAGGGATAATTTCTGTCTATCAAACCTTTTCCATATTGATGTAGGGTGAATCAGAAACAATACTGATAGTAATATTTACATCCTCAGGATTAGACAACAATTCATTAAGCTAGGGTAAGCATCATAAAGATTGGAGGTGAAAAGATGCTCAATATAAATAAATAAACAATGATTATTAGAGTAAACATATAAACTCGATGTCGGGCTTCATGATAAATAGGCTTAATAACAAGTTCCACAGGAGAAGACCAGTCCTAGGCCTGTCTATTAATAGGTCAACTATAATGGTCTAGAGCAGACTCATGAGTCACAAGGAAAAGATCAGTTGCGTGTCACAGAGGTTGACTTTTGACGTTAAGGTGGAGGCGGGGGGGGGGGGGGCGGTCAAAAGGTCTAACGTCAAATCTTCTGGCAGCCTTGTGGGATTCTATATGACGTCATCCTCCAACTGTCACAGTGGTTCTTTGTATAGGATATGTCAGGCGCATTCAATGAGAACAAATTATTTCAAATCTTTACGACAGCAGAGTCTTGGTTCAGTTTTCATCGGTCGTGCCAAATCTAATAAGAAACAACAATTTCAAAATTTACCAAGAAACTTCATAAAAACAACTTCTTGTATATTCATGCCTTAAAATAATCTCCAATTAATACCACACCCATACAGAGATTATTTCTGAATTAAGATCACCATTTTACATTTTGTCTTGTTTATCCTTAAATTATATCCACCATGAGGGCCACTCCCCTATAAAGACCACATTTTCAATCCCTTATGTGGTGTAATTAAGGAGATACCACAAGAAAAATGCACCATGTGCGATAATGTACAAACAGAAAGAATCATGAAGCGAGGAATATCTGAACTCCGAGGGGTCACTGCAATCGAAGCACGGACCAAGCCTTGGTATTCCATCCTATGTGATTTATGTTTAATTGCTTTATTTCCAAAGTTGAAACTTTTAATGATCATAATGGAATCAACAGAAAATGTTTTTTGACTTGGCACTGAATATCCGGAAAAAGTTGATTAACAGACCTCAACATTGGATAATAAACATATGTGTTTTACCAAACCGTGTTAAAATTCTTTCCCCATTTTCAAACGCGTATTCCAATGCAAATGGATGTGTCCACTCGAGAGAGAAACGTTGTTCGTTTTGGAATTTCAAAAAGAAAGTTTAACTTGTCACGGTTTGCAACCGATCAGACGAAATACGTTAATTGCTGAGGTACATATAAAAGAATTTCAAGCCCACCTTACAAAGAGACTAATTCTATATTTTAAGACCACTAATTACCTGAACCGTTTTTGTTTATCCTCAATTAAAATTAAATTATATTCTCCATTAAGATCGCTCCCCTATCAGGACTTTTCAATCCCTCAGGTGGTGTTAATAGGGATTCCACTTTGGGGGGGGGGGAAGAGAGAGAGAGAGAGAGAGAGAGAGAGAGAGAGAGAGAGAGAGAGAGAGAGAGAGAGAGAGGAGAGAGAGAGAAAGTAAACCCTGTCAATAAGGACATCTATTATGCGACACTTTTTTCCCGAGAAGCAAGCATTTTAAAGCATTTTATATTAACATCACATCAGTAAAGGGGACACGGCTCTAATGTGTATTAGGGACAGTAATCTCAGTCCCAAATGGAAGCATTACCTCTCAAATGGGAGCAGGCTATACTTTTTTCAATGGGGACAACCTTTACTTTTTGCTTATTGAGTGAGTTTTATAGTTTATTCATGATCCTGTTACAGAAAAACAACTCCCTGGTTTACTCTTTCAAGCACTTGCGAAAAAACAGCTGCCTCCCCTACCTGAAGACACTTGTCATCCACAGTCATGGGTGTTTCTGATCTGACACTTGCCAATTATGCTGTGTTTGGGGACTCACCTGAAATGCTTCAATAAGCACATCAATGCTTAATCACAATCAAAGGCTGTGGAGATGAAAGCAGCAATTTCAGTTAGCAATTTAATCCCCTAAGACCAACCCATAGCCTAAAAGCAATAAAGTTGTAGAACGTTGGATTTTTTCTTGTTTTTTCATAGAATTTTAGCTTAAAGTAAGTATGGGTAGTAGTATGCACAATTGCACATGTGTGTACATATATTTAAAATGGTCAGTCTAATCTTGTTTCATTGGTACAAATACGTACATGTACAAATATCCGCAATTAGAACTTCAAGTGCCACACCTTGATAACAGGGACACCTTGCTAATAGGGACACTATTCCTAATTCCCAATGGTGTCCCTATGAGACAGGGTTTACTGTATATATATGAGCGATTGGTACCAATTGTCCTCATGAGAAGACAGTGCATGCAGGTATGGTACTGTCCTCTAGTGTCGAAGTCCTACATTAAATATCTTGAGGGTGTTGCTGGAGAGCATCCTGCTACTGCATTCCTTTGACATCTTCTCAACATCCTAGTGGAGGGGGGGGGGACCCCTTCAGAGGTGCATGAAGCAGCATATGGCTGCCCGTCATTTTGGCACCAGTGAAAGAGAAGACAAAGGGACAGGTGGGAAATTCATATCAACTCTTTTTTATATTTTGAGTATAATTTGTTTGCGATAAGGAACTGCTATCTTTGGTCAAGTTTGAAAGGTATGTCCACAGTATTTTTTTTTAATTTAATACATATTTATTTATTCTGGATCACCTAATAGTATACATTGAAATACTAAAAAACAGGCTCTCCAGACACAGAGAGACACACAGAATATATACAACACACACAGGACAATACAATTCACGAAATGCTTTGTATGTACCACTCATTGTTACAAAAATATTGAAAAATACACTTCCCTGAATGCTATGAAGTAAATACCCACAAGCAGAGACATGTCGATTAAAGAATGAGTACAAGCTATTGATCCAGAAAGATCCACTATGTCACTAGCTCGGTAACCAAAGAAGTGATGATAGTCTTAGCCATAAACCGTCTATGGACAGGATCAACATGATAATCAAAATATGAATCGCCTGGAGTCAGAAATAAATTTTTGGACAGCATCAAAGAATTTAATGTTAAAGTCTGCAGAAAGGTCAATGTTACCATGTGTAAGATACCGGATAAGTATATCACTTGCTAGATAGACTACAAGACTAGGATTCACACCTGGAGCTAGAATGTAACAAACCGTTTTTAAAAGGGATTTCCTGGGAACTGAATAATAGCGACATTCTAGGAAAAAAATGAAGAATACTTTCGTCAGGATTTAGACATTTACAAGCAGGAGACGGTATTATATTAAATCTGTGTAGGTGGGAATTTAGCCAAAGCGCAAAACGAGTGTGTATGATATTTGAAAATCGACTGCCGTGTGAGTAATAAACAGGAACAGGATCTACAGACAATAAAGTGTTTTTCAAAGTAGATTTAAATTTGGATAGAGTTGCAGAATGTCTTATGTCGTCGGGGAGATCGTTCCATAGTATAATGGAGGAAGGAATGAACGAATTTCCGAACCGTAAGGAATTAAACCTGATTTGTCTGGCTGCGTCGGTTTCTTAACTGGACAGTGGGCTGACCATTGTTATTCAGAATGAGATCCGAAAGATAAGCGGGAGTTTGACCATTAACAATTTTGTAAAACATGATTAATTTGAAATATTGGCGTCTTTTAGCAAGAGTATGCCAGCCTAATTCCTTAAGCATAAGATGACGGGGAGTGCGTTTTAGGGCTCCTGAACAAATGCGTGCTGCTTCATACTGAACACACTCGAGGGAATCAGAGAGAGTCTGTGAGCAATTGTCAAAAATTATACATCCATACTCTAAGATAGGTTGTACCATGGATTTCTAAAGCTGAATTAGAGTATTGCGAGAAAACCTAAATTTAAGTCTGTGGAGGAGAGACAGACGTTTCCTCGTTTTTTCCACGATTCTGGTAATATGGGCATCCCACTTTAGATTACTAGAAAGTGTAATGTCCAAATGTGTATGGCTAGTACCTTTTGGTATAACAGCATTGCCGAGGAGTAAAGGCGGGTGATCTGGTTTATTATGTTTAGTGGAAAACAAAACAGCTAAGGACTTAATAGCATTAAAAGACATTTTCCACCTTTTACCCCATGTGGAGATATGAACAAGATCTGCGTTAATCCGACCTGCAGAGGTAACGGGATCATGGATTATCTCCAGAATGCTAGTGTCGTCAGCAAAAAGCTTAATATCACACACAATATTATCGGTTATGTCATTAATATAAACTAGGAAAAGAAGAGGCCCCAGAATAGAGCCCTGGTGTACCCCTGCCTGTACAGGAAGCAAGGAGGACGACTGACAACCAATCGTAACTCTGTGAAAGCGATTTGATAAGTAACTACCGATAAACTGGAGTAAAGCACCTTCAATACCCAGCTGTCTTAATTTGAAAAGAAGACCCTCATGCCACACGCGGTCAAAAGCCTTACTGATGTCGAGAAAAACCATCCTGGCTTCTTTTCGTAGTTCCAGGCCATTATATATGTCATGAACGATTTTGATAAACTGGTTGATGGTAGAGTCGTTTTTCTTAAACCCAGAGTTTTTGTGCGTCAGTAGATCGTGACGAATAAAGTACTCGTACAGAACATTAAATATTAAACGTTCGAAAACTTAAGAAACATTGCACAGTAATGAAATAGGGCGATAGTTGCTTTTTACCTGCTTATCGTTCTTTTTGAATACAGGGCACATATTAGATTTTTTCCATGAATCTGGAAAGCACGAAGCAGGACTTTAGAGATTGTAAAACCTTTTTAACGTCGTTTTCACCAATTTGGAATTCACTTAGCCTCGTATCGGTGCGATATGAGAAGTCAGGCAGGGGCATAGGATCGTCTTCATGAGGAAGTTTACATTGATTGGCAAAGTAATTATTGAAAACTTCACATTTTTCAACGTTACTGGCTATTACAGTGACGTATTCGAGAAGGAGAGGTATGGAATGATTGAGCTTGGAACCTAGAAAACGCTTGCTCAGGTTCCACCATTTCTTTGGATTAATGGCATTAGAATCCGATTCACTGCGAATTTTTGAGAAATATGACCTCATGGAACTACGAAGGGCGCTGACTGCAGTATTGCGCTTCCGTTTATAGAACATGTAGAGTCTCTCAAGAGTAATAAACTCAATATAACTATAGGGACGAATTTTGTTGCTAAAACGTTTGAAACGTTTCCAAACACGATTTCTCTGTCTAAGTAACTGTTTAATTTTACAAGTGACCCATGGCTTATCTTTGGGTCGTACAAGGATGTCACGACATGGGATGAAGTCCTTGCATAAGCCGCTAAAAAGATCTGTCCAGAAAGATACCACGTCGTTAATATCATCAAAGACTTCGAATCCTGTGTTAAAAGGAGCGTCAAGGGCAGCTTTGTTTAAATCTTCAAAATTAGCTTTCTTGAAGTCCCATATTTTCCTTTTGAAGGGGTGATCTACGCGGCGGGAAATCGAAAAAGTACAAAATACAACTGAGTGATTGGATGTAGAAATGGGTGGTAAGATACCTGAATTTAGAACATAACTTGGTGAATCTGTGATCATGAGATCAAGGATACTTTCAGATACATCGTAGAAAGATCGAGCTCGTCAATAAACAAATCTCTGTCTGCGGCATATTGCCCTGGTGGGCGGTAGTACACACCCAAGAGAACTAAACCGTATTTGAGTCGAAATTCAACCCATAGACATTCACTGTTGGCAGATTCGAGGTCTGCTATTTTAGGAGAAATGTTGGTTTTTTACATATGGTCTATTTTCTTCTTATGGAGCACATGCAGATTTCATGCTTTTCAAACAAAGGAACCATTTTCATCAGGATAGAAAAAAGTAATTATTTACAGCTAAATGTAATGGAACGTATTACAAAATGTGAGTTATGAGATTTCCATAACTTGACGTTGTGCAGCGTGTTGCTCTGATACACCACCCATCATTTTTACCTTGACTGGAAGCTGGTAAAGCTGTCAGTGCTATGTCTATGAGTAAAACATTGTTGAAAAGAAAGTTAACCTGCACAACCACAACTAACTCGAGAGGAGAAGTTATACAGTTATTGTATCTGACATGGGCTTTAATTTCAGTTCATTGTATTGATCATTTTTCTTATTTTTTCATACCTTTGTATTTACCGGGTTTTGGTTCTTGGTTTTGGTCAATTTAATTCAACAAAGCCTCTAAACAGGACAACCGTTTTCTGTGTCTCCTTCCTGCGTTACATAATTATATACATTATGTTCGGAACGAGCAAGACTCGAACTTGCAACCTTAGGCACCAGTCGCCTAGCTGAAATGGGAAACGCAAATACATACATACGTCTGTGCAAACTGGAAATTAATGGATCCTTATGGTTGAAACACAAAAAAGTGATACCTTTCTGACGAAGAAAAAGTGACTGATGAACAACGAGCGATATGAAACCAGCGTTCCGGCATAATATGACAAATACGATAAGGCGAGCAAAACAGGTACCCCGTAGATCAAGGCAAACTTCACTCAGGGGCAGCGTTGTTCAAGCAAATCAATTTAGCTTAAGCCCGTAGTAAACAAAAAGAATGACTTGTTGTTTTATGAGATGTGTGCCTTTGGTTACGTTTTAATAACTGAACACTAAGTATGATGGGCCATAAAATCCAGGAGTGTCGTTGATAAACTATTCAAGCTGTCCACATCATAATATTTGGCATTGATATTGCCAGCATAATAACAATTTTCCTTGATTAATTTTCATAACAAAATATTTTTTTAACAATATGCAGCTAGTCGGGTGGCAATATCAATGTTTTCATTTGAATCACAGAATCGCACACATAGTCTGGTCTTTCTTTCTGTTTCGACAACTGTAAGGTACGAGAGGCGTGCCGGAGGTCACTGCCTATTGCCCAGTATTATTACTCATTTACATCTGCACTGTCGTGGTCTTTTCACTTACTATATAGCACGTTTTAAGTGCTCAACAGAAAATATTTCTTGTAGATTTAGCTTGATCCGATTCAAGGGCCTAAGCAAGATTTTAGATTTGCAAAACGATTGATCAACAAATTATTCAAACGAAGAAACATCCACACGTGGTACCAGATCAGATGACAAATTGGGTAGCGCGCCAAATTAACCACCAGCAAGTGATCTCATGTTATTACAAACACTATAATAATTTATTTCAGATAGTCAATCGGCAATATGAACAAATTTGATTGTAGAATACATTTGCATTACACACTTTCCCACCAGTTACCGTCACGTCTGACCCAAAGGTAATTATCAAAGCACCTCTAAAATTAGTACAGCGTGATTATAGAGTATATTACGACTCATCAAAGTAATCCTACACTTAAACTTTAACCAACATGTAATGCCCAATCAACAAAGTCAATCAGAAGACTTAACACAGTTTTCTTTATCACGTCCATATCGGGAATGAAATAAAATGAATTATTTACTATTTAAAAGAGAACAGTCACCCCTCTGTGACGTTGCTTTACGTGTAATTATATATTTCATTGTGTTGTGTGATGAGCGACATTCTTCAGTGAGGTTGACATATTTCGTTAACCATTTTGAAGCAAAGAACCAATCCAGAGGAACTATAACACTAACAGGCATTTCCGCTTCTCTATAAGAGTTGGCCATCCTTATTTCTATTGGAAGTGTTCATAGCACCTGTTAAAGCTAACACTGCTCTGTTATGACCCCAACATAGTACTGTACCTTTGTGCACAATCGTTAGTCATTGGATCCTTTTAACATAAATACTCTCCATTGCCAAAAACGGTAACATATACACACTTTGTAATTTTATCAAGGACAGTAGCTGTTTTTCACTGACTGACCGTAAATGAGAACCTCATGATAAAAGAAAATTGTGCGTCCTAGCTTTTGTGTTCTTGTACCTTTTTGACCAGTTTTGAAGTGTCATCAGCGAAAACATAATTATTAAATAATATACGAATATACGAATGAGCAGTTTATGATTGGATAATTCCCGTCACGCGAGGCTTTACTATTAAGTGATGTCTGCTGGCGAATTGGCATTAACTTTGTGTATGCGCATGCGTCACCGTCACGTGCCACTGTCCAAGGTAAATGGCAGAGGCGGAGGTCCACTTTGATTTTTCTGGTCGATATTCACTGCATGTCTATTACTTGTTCGTTGTAATCACTATTCATCACTTTTAACTGTTACAGTAAATATGGAAAACCATGTTCTTATTTAATAAAATAATTATGGACTTTTCAGTGGATAGACATGCTGTGGATATCGATCAGAAAAACCAAAGTCTACCGAGGCGTCTATCCACTGAAAAGTCCATAATTCTACAATGTTCAATTGCATACGAGGTCATCGTTAAAACTACAAATAGTAAGGGACCAAGAACACTGCCCTGGGACACACTAGATCTATCCCCATCCGGTCAGAATATTATCCTTCCGGGTATGTGCTCATCTCTTTGCAATAATGATCCTAAACTGAAGGGAGCACTTGCCAAGATAATTCAGTTTTCCCAAGACCTCCATGCCAGTTCTATCGTACATCTTGGATAGCCTACATAGACAAAACGTCTTCACCATTCGCCAAGACTGCAATCACCATGTGTACAATATCCAGTTACTGCTTAATCGTACTATCTTATTCAATTTTCATGTATGCATCATTATGCGCAGTGAGATTATTTGATGTAAAGAATCATATATACTATTTTAAACACGGTAATTTCAAATACATTGGGGGAGGAACACAAAAGAGACTAATCTGTAATTTTTTGGAAAGTAGTCTTCCTCGTTAGCTCAGCTGACTTGTGAGTCAATTACACTATTTAAAACACGTCAATTTCAAATACATTGGAGGAAGAACACAAAAGAAATTGATTTGTAATTTTTTGGCAAGTAGTCTTCCTCGTTAGCTCAGAGGCCTTGTAAGTCAATTACATTTTTGGACGGGTCTGCGTCCGTCGTCTAAAAAAAAAAAAAGTATAGACACATTTGTTTTACATGGATTGTGAAAGAAGTCAAGCTGACTTATCGAGTCACTCTCCATGGCACAGATGTTAGCATATACTTCCTACCTTGCCTGGTGGAGGAAACCGAAGAACTCGGAGAAAACCATCGTGCACGGTTAAAGTGGTAGGAACTTTTTCCACATGCTGCCCAGGACGAGAATCGAACCCGGGTCGCAGAGGTGATAGGCGAGCGTCTTACCGCTCAGCCAACCGTGCACCCTACATGGTCTATTCACGGTCACATTTTCGATTTCTTCCCCAAAACTGTTAAGACACATTCACTTCAAACTTGGGTGAGTTCTCTGCCACCTTTCAAATGGTCACACTCCATTTATTTTTAGATTTTTTTTCATGAAACCTTTCCTTCTTTGGCAAAATCTGAAAAAAAAATCTTCTCCAAAACCACTGGACCAATTACTTTGTAATTACAGAAGGGCATTTCTGGGCACCCTTAGACGTTACTTTATTCAACAGGAAACGCTGCTCATTATTTCTTTGTGTATTTCTTACCGAATTTTCGTGTGTTTTTGCTATTTTCGACTTCTCAAAAACCTTCACTCAGATTGTTTTAAAACTCGTCGGAAATGTAGCTTGGATGGGTCAAATAAAGTTGTTTACTTGGCGGCGATACTGTGGATCCTTTATCTTTGACAAATTTTTAATTCGGGTACTTGTCGGTTCATGCTTACATTCCTATTGATTACTGCGTAAGTAAATTTGGTTTACAATGGTAGCATAAATTATATTTTTACTTCTCTTAAACCGTCTGCCAGATTCACTCCAAATTTGGTGGGAAATACCTTGGATGTGTTTCTACCAAGTTTGTTTAAATGGTCATGCTCTTGTGATTTTTTCTTTATTCTTTACTGTTTTGTAAAATTTTAAAAAAGCCTTCTTCTCTGAAACTGCTTGGGCAGTTGTTTTAAAATTGTACAGGGACACTTTTGGTGATTCTTGGACCTCAGTTTGTTCATCAGGTGCCGCTACGAAATGTTTTATTGAATTAAGTGAGTGGACAGAGACACCAATAGACTATGTTTGACCATAAAAGTCACTTTTTTGCCTTTGACACCATGCATTTTACACTGTTCAGAAAAATTCAAACTGCATTGCCCCAGACCGGGCCAACATATACCAGATATTTAGCATTGTCCTGTAAATGTCATCATTTTGGAATTTCCTCATGCGCATATTTTTTTTTCATAATTCCCATACATTTGGCAATGTCACATAAATCATCTTGGTAAATCTATTTTTCTTGGCTTCGTCCTTGACACTGTACACATGATCATGACTTCCTTGGTTTCATGTAGACCGAACTGTTGGCAACATAACATGGGTTTCAATAAAATCCAAGATAAGGTAGAGTTTTATGAAATTTCGTTCTCGTTTAGAACGTTTAACATGACCAGCCTTCTTGCCCCATACCTGTGAACTAATGCAATGATTGTCTTGTTATCACGTGACACACATACATCAAAGACGTCGGTGTTTGTGTTGAAAAGACACAGTTGTTCGCCGGATTGCCAGGTCCACAACCTAACGGTACCGTCCCGCGAACCAGACACCACAAACCTATTATCGCTTGAAATAGCCACACACTGAACCTGCAAAATAATGTATTTTAAACAAAAAATGATAATGGACACCATTTTTGTTCACTCGGCATTCATCACGAGACAGTTTGAAATTTGAAAAATGGCTGAATTTTATAATCCTATTAGGCTGAGACCATATTTCACACGTAGTTGTAAAAGTCACAAAACCGACATTCCAAGCAAAATTTTGAGAGGACACCGTCTTCTGTTATTATACTCATCGTGTTTCAACCGTTACCCGTGTATTTTCTATATTTTTGTTATATATTGATAAGCTGAAAATTCAGAAAAATACCCTGAATACCAGGCTTTCCATACTTTAACAGTGCACAATCGATATGCAAAACTTTCCCAAAAACAAAAAAACAAAGGATTCTCCAGACGATTCCACTTCCGAAATGCACAATAAATCCGCAGAATTACACACATATATAAATTAATGAGAAAACTTGCTCATGATCAAATCTCGCATCTGGAATTATACTTTTCCATGCCAGTGACAAGTTCAATGTAGCTGGCACCAGAAATCCCATGTAGCACTATTTTCTGAGCAAACAAATGGATATAGAATGGTTAAGTGATCAATACCAAATATGAAAACGAAATTTAAATTAGTGTAAGATGACTGAATCGTTTCATTTCTCTCCTTTAATTTTTGTAATGAACAATTAATGATTAGGGCTGGTACCTTAACATCAAGGAAGCACTTGCCGAAATCTTCCTGAGATCAGGACCCGTTCATTCCATATACGTATCATTGATTGATGATAATGTTTTTAACAGCAGACATGATGACCATGAAAGAGTATGGGTTTAAGTGAAGTACAAATCAAAATTTTTGTTCAGTGGTGTTGCCTACTTCCCGAATGACAATGTACATAAAGAAGGTGGTACGCACCTAAGTAACGAGTTGGCTGAAAGTGTATCACAGCTTAAAGGTAAGTGTTATGATTTCATCTAATTTAGGGATTTCAATGGAAAACGTCCAAATTTTTTAATGGACGAAAGAGCTAGTTTCAGTGGTGATCTCCTCCATAATTTGATAAAAACTGCAAACTATAAGATCCTAAATGGCGCGCCTTTAGTGCTTCTAAGTATACATGGCAAAGGCGGAATATGAAATCTACTATTCATTATGCACTGCACATAATAAAACTTTTGAACTGGTAAAGAGAGCTACAGTTGATAAACTGGGCATTTACGACATCAGTAGTGATAATAATACTATACTTATTCAACTAGATTCTTAAATGGTCTCGCCAGAAAAAAGACATGCACGTGTGACGAATTAAAATCATACCACATGGAATCTAACGAAAAATACAGGTTGGCATGTTTTTGGAGCGGAATTAAATTTGTGGTTCGCTGGTTGGCACTGTAGCAATTTTACCACAGCTGTGGATTCATGGAACCCCTGGAAGAAAATAACTCTGCAGGTGAGAAGGTAATTGTAATTGGTGAAAAACACATCAGAGGGCACCTTGATCAACCGTGTATAGACAAGGAAGTGAAGCGTTTAACAGTCAGCAGAAAACAGCAAACAGCTATTGTGCCAAACATGGATTTGTAGATAGTGAAATTTTACAAGCTATGTGGGAAGAATATCTAAAACCGTAAGCACAGGATGCAAGAGAAGATAAGGACAAAAAAAGTCAATTATAAACTTGAAATTATCCTCCGTAACTGCAAAAAGGTACAAAGAACCTAAGAATAACACACACTTGTGGTGCAGGTAGAGTGGTTGACGATCCGAAAGAGTTCTTTTTTTCAGGTAATTATTGAGAGAGACTGGGTAATTCTGGTATACCTGTGGAGGACCGGGTTAATTTCAATGAAAATGGCCCATAATAATTGCGCAGGTAAAAGGAATTGTCTCACATATGTTAAGACTTGGGTGAGTACAGTTGACTTAGTCATTCATAAACAAAATGGTAAGTCGTATACCGTGGATGGCATACCAAATGAATTTTTCAAGCATGGCGGCACACCTGTAATAGAACTGCTTAACTTTTCACCTTGCTGAAATGTTTTCCCGGGGAATGATTACAAGGCTTAATCAAGGA
>CAXHWN010000527.1:0-18522 GCA_964020975.1 Hermodice carunculata
CCGCCCACTTGGTGGGGGACTATAGGTTTGCACCTCGTCCGTCCTTCCGTCCTTCCGTCCGTCCGTCCGTCCGTCCTTCCGTCCGTCTGTCCGAAGCTTCTCCGGGCCATATTTCCAACACCATAACACCCACAGCTACCAAATTTAATGTGTTTGTACTTCCTAGGATAGAGGTGTATGGTGTGCCAAAAGTAGGTCACTAGGTCAAATATCTGGGTCACAGAATACATATGTATGAAAAATCTTGTCCGGACCATAACTTTTTTGTCCTTTTACTTAGAGTCATGAAATGTTACACAAATGTGAAGCTTAGTCTAAGAAAGTGTCATAAAGCAAAACTAGGTCACTAGGTCAAATATTTGGGTCACCGATCGATATGTAAATATACAGAAACAAATTTTGTCCGGCACATATCTTCCCTATATTAATGCTACCTCTTCAATTTTTTTATGGTGGGTAGACCTTAGGTAGTAGCTGTGCATAGGCATTGTTTTGTGTGGCTAATTACTTCCATTAATTAATTAATTAACGAAGTTCATTAAGCAAGCTCAAGATACAATACAAATTTTGTCCGGGCCATATCTTCTAAATTATTGATGCCAGCCCTTTGATTTTTTTTATGGTGGGTAGACCTTAGAGGGGATATGGTAATGAGCACCGTCCTTGTGTCCGTCCGTCCGTCAAATATTTGGGTCACAGTAATACATAAATGTACAGTATATTCATGTCCTTACTGTAATTCTTAAAAAATTTTGACTTCTTGTTATAAAAGTTTACTGATAATGTATTGTGACCTAAAAGTGTGTCACGACGCAAAACTAGGTCACTAGGTCAAATATCTAGGCCACAGTGTAAACTCCATGTAAAACCTTGTCCATGCCATATTTCCCTTACTATAATACCTACAGCTACCAAATTTATTATTTTAATACTACCTGGGGAGTTGTTGTGTCACATGGCAAAAGTAGGTCACTAGGTCAAATATCTAGGTCACTGTGAAATCCATTCAAAATCTTGTCCGGGCCATAACTTTTTTGTCCTTTTACTTAGATTAATGAAATTTTACACAAATGTGAAGCTTAATCTAAGAATACCATACTTTTAATTTTTTTTTTCATCTAGGTCACACCCCTGTATAGTAGTCCATTCAACCTCGTGGGCGACGAGCGGGGGACTATGTATTGCTCTGCAATACTCATTAACTTGTTCAGACTAGTTTGATTTTAGTAGATTGACTTTAGATCTGATTGGCACTGAGACTGTTAAAACTGAGACCTAAGATTTTCTTGGTGTGTCTTGGGCATATAGTATCCAATCCTGCCAAGGAAAGCTGTTGATCTGAGGCATGTTGGCTTGATACGTCTCCTCTACAATTCACATTCAAATCATGTTTATTACTGTTGAAATAAGTCATAGACACTGAAGCAGACAAAATTTGACATTTGACGAGCCGTTTTTTGCTGGTTTAATGGGAAAAAGAGTAATTGGAGGTCAGTTAGCAATACCTTATTTTAGAAAAATCATATTAAGTTTTATATGTGTAAAAATTATTTCCCTGCAGTGCTGTTTGAAAAAAAAAAATGAAAGAAAAAATAGTAAAAGTGAACAAAGGAACAATGTTGAAAGTATACTGCTACATGTCTTTAGACAGATGTGTCTGGTCTTCAAATTTTCCTGAACCAATATGTAGCCTGTAACGGACTGTCCTGCATTTCAATGATTTAATGTGGATGATTTAAGCTTTGTTGTTGTCTCTACTGCATGCATATTGTAAGTATTGGCATTTTATGAGTTAGTACAACAGCATAGACAAAAGTCATTTCACACATGTTGTTTGCTTATTACACTGGTATAGGTACTACACAGATTCCACTGTTTTTGAAAAAAGCTAATATTATGGAGGGGATTGGCAGGGAGGGAGGGGCATTGTTTAGCATAACATTAACAATGTTTCTGTCTGTATCAAAAATTTCAAAGTGGAGCTGGACACACTAACAGTTCTACGTAAATGTGCCAGAAACAGTCAGCTTTTCAAGAAACTTCAGTTTTACCTGGGGCAGGTCATCAGTTGTGGGCGTATTGCAGCAGCCCAAGAGGGCAACTGAAGGGTGAATTTTCTCAGTGACCAATATACAAGTCCAAAATCTGTTGTGATCCTATTGCTGAGGGCAAAATCAATGTACTCTTTGTGGCAGTGAAAGCTAAAGTTCATGTTTTGAAAATAAGATTAATTTGTCCCCCTTTGAGCATTGGTATATTTCTGGAAAAGCTGGCATGCAGAATTCTCAATAATCACCTGTCAGGGATTATCGCTGTGTCACAGAAAGACATACATGCACATTCATCCCACTGGGTACCACTGCTACATGGAGGCTGTCATAATGAACTGATGCCCCTGCCAAACAGTGGGTTTACAAGGACAGGCTAAAACGATAAATTATGAGAACCAAACCAGCTGTGTTTACGCAAACCTCAATTTTGCACAAACGAAACTTGAAGAGTTTGCATAATACATGTATACACAGACTGGAAAGTCTGTTTTAAATTTTGAGTGTCATTGGTGTTAATCAGCAGGAATATGATACAAATTTTCACTGGATGGATTCTGGTAATAGTGATGTTAAATTAATTGAGTAGAATACTTTTATGGCTGCAAGCAAAGTGGTGAGGAAAAGAGGGTTAATGGCCTTCAATATATGACAAAAGCATAATTTCCCTGAGAAATGAGCTACACCACTTTTAAATAATTGTTTTTTTGCAGGAATGTCACCATTTATAAAACTTTTGGTTGTTACAATTCATGACCAAAACGCTTTTGCTAACAAATATGGAAAATTTAAGAAAAACACATTGATCTGGAAGAAAGAATTTATTTCTGAAAGCAATTCAGCAGGAGGTGATTTTATTGGGTTACTAAGGTCTCTGCAAACAAACAATGATTGAAAAGTGGCGCCATTGATTGCATGTAGACATAGAAGTCTTGTATGATAACTACTATTTAAACATGTCAGTGATGGTTACCATGGTAACACGAGCAACTGGAACATGTATACATTCATACATTTGTGCATGCCATTGATTGTGTCAGGGCAGTTTTTTTGGTGTTACTAAATGATATGATAGATGGAGATCATCATGAGTCCTGCTCGACTGTAATTTTCACATTGACAGCTATGTTTTCTGTATAGTCGGACTGGTTTGGTCCGCAGAGGGACTTGATGTAAATGTGGAGTTATTTCCACACAGCTTTTGTGTACACAAAATGGTGTGTAGCAACTGACTGAGGCTGAACTGTGGCAGAATTTGTTCACCGTGTCCATTGTCACATACAAATATATAGGATTGATTTTTCTGGTGTGTGCATGTGGCACTTTTTAGGCAGCCTTAGACATATTGCATTCACATAAAAGATTGTGTTTGTGCTCTTGGGAAAATGGTCCCTTGTAAAAAGCAGTCTTGAGCATAATCGATCACCTATTGATAGACTGACTGGACTGTGAATGCCATGAAAAACCCAGAAAATGCAGACAGCAGCTTCAATTAAAAAAAATTTATCTCTGCGTGTATGGTTATGTGCCAAATGCCTGACTGAAACCAGGGAGCAGTGTGGTCCTATGTATGTCTTTTGTTATGTTTATTTAGATTGGTTTCCAGATATATATCATAAGTGTGTGTGCATGTGCAATTTGCAAAAAAAAAAAAAAAAAAAAAAAAATTAAAAAGAAAAAAAAAAATGCCATTGAACAAGATTATAGTTACTCAAAATATATGTACATGAAAACAATTTAAAAAACCCTTCAAATTTAATGTTGTCTTGCTAAGCAGTTTGGACTGTACTGTACTGTACTATTTTCAACCAGAAATGCTGTCAGACTTTCATTCTTGATGCATAGGTGTCTAAATATGTGTTTGCTTATGTGAGCCGTTTGGTAATAACTCATAGCTGGAGAAATCTGTCAGGTACTGCATGCTATGAGGACAAATTCCCTAAATTCTAAGATACATGTACTGCATCAATATATGTTGCAGAACCCCGACACCCTCCCACCCTCCCCCCATTCCCATCCCCACCTTCACCCCAGCACACATACACACAGACACACACAGACAGACAGACAGACAGACACAGATACACACACACACACACACACACACACACTAAGTATTATTATTTGTGTTTATTGGACTGATCCTTTTTTTTCATTGTTTTTTTTTTTTTTTTTCTGTTGTTTTGTTTTCTTCTTTTTCTGAGAAACCACACTTACTAGGGTAGGTCAGATTGTGGACTGAGACTCTTTTGCAGTATGCAGGTGGAGTAAAATGTTCATGCAGGAGTATGTGGAAAAGTCAAGAAAAAATGCTGGTTTGTGCTGCAGACAGATTGTGCAATTTACATGAACGACATACAGTGGTCCCTGTCACCAGAGACCACAAATACTGCTTACTACACTAAAAAAGTGGTCTTACAAGATAAGTGGTCTCTCCCAACAGGGGTTTCTCGTGCCAGGGACCATGTGCAGTGATTTAATGTATATAATATAGAAGGGCTGAAAATTATGATTTTTACTCACTGACCCAAATGACCAAAATTTGACAATTCAGTTATTTTTGTTGTAAAAATCTTTGTAGTATGGTCACTAGCCAAGTGGTAGCATGCCCTAGCCAACCATGAAATTGACCAGCTCTTGGCAAGTGGCTGGTGCTAATTTCAAGCCTTGATATAGGGAAGTCTTTATTCTGCATTGTCATACTTACAGCAGTTCAGTCAGAGGCTTCTCTGAATCTGTTGTATATCTACATAGAGCACATGGAGGAAACGTGAAGCTCCAGATGTTTATGCCACATTCTGGACAAAGGGACACCAGCACATAGAAAGTTACTTTGACATGTTTCAGGTATTCTGTTGTAGGTCATGATATTATGGGCACAGCAGTAGGCATCTAATTAAGTAAGAGCTTGGATATATTTACACTCAGGGTCACAAACTTTGGGGTTATTGGCTTTTGTTGGCAGTACCCTTTGAGGTTATAATGTACTTTCTTCATGATATTGCAAAGGACAACATGCTCGGACATGGTGGCATGGTTGGTGAATTCCATGAGAAGAGTGTCCTTATATACTTTGATAAACAGATTATTCCTTTTTAGCGCCCTGGGCACATAGAAAATGCCTTATTTCTTTGTCTCTCTTCAGTGTATTTTTCACATAATATCAATAAAATTATAGTGAAGTATTGCATAATTATGGGTATTTTCCTAGTCACAAAGGGGTGGGGTGCTTAAGGGAGCAGGGGTGCGTAACAGGGATAATACGGTAACCATACATGAACTGTATCATGAAAGACTGTTGACCTCAAGCTCAAAATGATGATTGCAGTCCTTAATAGATACCAACAGGTTACAATGTATGTATGCTAACAGTGCTGATTATAACTTTACAGTGACCACTTTAAGCAGCCTTAGATGCAACATAATCTGGGGCAACAGTAGTCTTCAATTCTATAATTGCAGTTTATTCTTATCGCATAAATACAATGAAATATATAGTGATGTATTCCTCCAGCACAGAAGATGGTGAAGTCAGGTAGGCCATTTTCTGTGCCATATGTATAAGCTTGATGTATAGTCTATGAGAGCCTGACCAAGCTTTCAGTTACACCAACATTGAGTACTCAGACTCTAATACACATGTACTGCTTAGTAATCTAGTCAAAAAGGTATGTTCAGTATGGGCATATTACTTGTCATGTTTAATTCAACACTGTAAATGACCATAAACTTCGTGAAGCCATGCAGGTAAAACTATTCAAAGCCACCAGATTGATGTCAAGCAACCTACTAACCTGCAGAAACATTTAAGCTTTAATCTTGTTATAATTACTGTTACAGTAACGTATACAGAGGAGCAAAGTTGTAATCTGGAACTTTGAGAGAATGTAGATTGCCGTTTTTAACCAAAAAACAGACACGATGTTACCAAAAACTAACCGTCAGTAGTTTCTAACAACTGATCAAACCAGTGACGCTGTAGTACTCAGTAATTAGCATGATTATATAATCTCCGAAAGATGTGCACAGTCCGTATTGGTCAGGCTCTGTAGCAAGTAATATGTCAGAAAGTAGGTACAAATAGAAATCACCCGGCCACTTGCAACATATTTAGCTGTTTAAAAAAATATATGGATAATTTAGTGAAGGTATGTAGACTGTATATGTTGTTGCCTTGTATCTTGTACGCATGCAGCCTGTTCACTGCATGTAATATATAGATATATATATATATATATATATATATATATATATATATATGTAGCTGAATATATCTGTGATATAGTATAAGTTTGCAATTGAAGAAGGTTTTGCATATAAATGGCATCCAGATCAATATATTGCCAGTTATTTGTAGGCTTGCTCATTATAAGTAGGTCAAGGACAGGTATAACTGGTATGGAATTGAAATATGAATACAGGAAATGTACCATATTTCCAGAGCTTTATAAATATGTTACAGTAAGTTCAATAATTGTGGTGCCTTGATAAATAGTAGGGTCAGGTTCTGTTTGTTTGAATTTTTATTGTTAGACATGTTATACAGAGAACTATTGATAAAGAAAAAGTCGTAAGAGGAAAAGTAGTGTGAAAAATTTGGTGCTAAATGATATTGTGGTCAGAAGAAAACTATCTAGATCAGTAATTTAAGAACTATTGAACATAACTAAAGGTTGTAGTTGAAAGATATTTGAGCTGAAACAAATATGGACACTAGTAATGAAGAGTATAACCGAAAGCTTTTGTCATCTTCAGTAACAATTCATGATAAAAAGGGACCCTTTTCTGCATAATTATATATATGTAAAAAGGCAGTAAGTGATACCCTGATACTCAAACTGTTGACCTATATCATACGGTGCAAAGTGTAAGACCTTGTCACTGATCTGGCTAGCGTTCACCATTTAATATAGTTTGGCAGATGGACTGGTCGTCACTTTGTGAGCATGTAAAATGCCGTTTATTTCTGTGTGCATGTGTATGTAGAATTACTGTGATATTTATATGGTAAGACTGACAAATATACATCTATTATTTATAAACTGCCCACCTTATAGTGACTTTTTCTGCTTAATGTGTGGCTTTTACCCACAATTTAACCTTTTAATGTAAACAGAGACAAGCCTTTGATATCCTAGTTTCCGGTCATACAATGTGCAGTAATGCCTGGAGATACATGTTGATGCTATGGTGAACTAATCTCAGTGTGAAAATTGGTATAAAAAAACTGGTCTGTACAACAAATGCATATATATTGTCTAGCAATATAGCTGTAGCCAAAAAAATCCCTAAATTTTGACAAGACAGATCAGGTATTTCCATGCTGTATTTGTAATACATTTTATGAACGCCCTTGTGGATTTTAGCTATACATTGAGCTGTGTATATGTTGTTCAGAAAGTATGCTGATTATTACATATGCTTGGTACATGTGACCCATGTATGTGTGAATTTTCAGCTCTGTGACTTGTTAGTCAGCAGAGCTTATGGTGTTTGCGTAGGGCTAGCATCCAATCAATATCAAGACCAACTCAACCCCAATTTAAAAAAGATGCTGAAAGAAATGAGCTGCACAGATAAAAAAACAAAACAAAACGAAACTTTGTATGATCCCCCCCTGTTAACTCGCCCAAAAAGTCATCATTACCATGAATGCTACATGTACATGGAATAGTATCTTAACATGTTGATCAAAATAAACTAAGTATTTCAATATTTTCAACTTTCTGAAAACTGTCAGCTGGATAATCTGTGGTGTTACTCATGGATATTCCTGAGAGTGCACATATGCATAGTAGGCAAAGTAGGTGGTGCTGTGACTTGGGCGATGTGGTGATAAGTATTATATGCATATAACAGTGTTGTGTTCCTTTGGAACTTTGGGTGGGGGGAGGGGGGAGGGGCAGGGGGAAGAATCATACAGAGTCACATGGGTATTCACCACCAGGTGGCACAATGACGTTGCTTTTTAAGAAACTTTTGTTTATTGTTATGTAATCGTTTTTGTTTTGCCTAATGATGTGTGTGCAGTTTTACAACATAAAATGGCATAGTTCTGTGTTCAAGACTCTGGAAGAGATATATGAAACCAGGAAGGATGTCGCTAGTATTTATGGGCTTACAGAATGTAGAAAGAATTTATTAGCCCATGTGCAGGATATCAGATTTTCCTGTCGTGACGTGTGGTCACTTTCCAATGCACAGATAGGAACATCTGAAGAATGGACCTTAATTAGTTGATGGGGAGTCATTATGAGGAAAATGATGCCTCCCTATACCTTGGGCCCATTGATCATTGACTGACTGCGCCTTATGAAGGCATTTGATTAGGAAATTAATGTATCAGTACCCTGGGCCAGAGGGCCCTGGTCTGCAGCCAGCAGACACAACTTGTGTACCCAAGAAGTGCATGAACTTATTTTATATGGTGTAATTGTTACACATGTAGGTATGTCCTACATCATGATTTGCTTGCCAAAACATTTCCACAGGTCTTTCCATGAACAAACCGCTGGCAAGCTGCAAATAGCTCTCCTGAAGTTCACTCCAGGAGAGCTATGGGGGAGCTGCTCATATGAACTCATTGTAAAATCTACTGTTGAGGTGAGTTATCCACAGCTCTCCTGAGGCGTTTCAGGTGTGTGTGGAGGGGACTGCGAGTGGTTGCTCTCCATAAACAGCAAGGCCAGTTTCCATGTCGACTCCATGCTGTTGTTTGAAAGACACATTCACATTCAACGCCAGATTCATTGCATAGTGTGCCCTCGACAAATCAAGCAGCTTTGCAGTTTTTGTTTAAACACTGCCAAAGACATGGCACTCACTATTTAACAGCGTCATTATGTTATATATATAACCGCTAATGCATGTCAGTGAGAAAATGTTAGCGTGAGACAATGTCAGTGTAGGATTTTCTTCCGTTTTGAATGATGAAAGTAGATTATAAAAGCCAGAAGATATGGCATGTACCTCGCAGCTGACACAGTGCCAATGGTTAATTGTGAGTGTCTTTCTCAGAGCTGCGACATTTTTTGTCATAATTATGTATCCCCTGTAGGGGGATGCATATAGTGTTTATTCCCGCCGTCCGTCTCTGTTGCCACATATCTTATTTTCTTTATATTTCTGTTCCCTCTTGACCTATAGCCTCCTAATTTGGTACAAATGATCTATGGGTCTATGAAATTTTTCCTGTATAATAATGTATACCCTTGAGGTCAAAGGTCAAGGTAAAATCCTTGTTGCATTTTTCTGCTGATTCAGCAATTTTCATATATTGGCTTATACCTTCTTAATGGTGCTCAAGGTTACTGTTTAACATTAATAGGAAAGTACCTATGGGCTTTCAATTTCTATCATTTATTTTAAACCTGAGTGACCTTGAAAGGTCAAACTGCATACATTCCCGTTGATTACTACACGTATGTAAGTCAATGGGGATTGCAATGCTAATTCACATTTTCCACTTCTTACCCAAAACAATTGGACAGATTTGCTTCAGGCTTGGTGGGGGATGTACATTGGGTAGGTAACTACCAAGTGTGTTCAAATGGGCTTGTGTCAATGATTTTTGCATTTTTGTTGTTATTTTTTTTGGGGGGGGGGGATTTTTGCATTTTTATTGATCACCATGTGGGTCAATGAATGGGGTCTGCAATGGTAGTTCACATATTGACTTCTTCAAAACCGTAAGCCAGATTCACTTCTAACTTTTGGTACAGATACTGCATAGAGTTGGAGATTTTTTTTTCTTATGATTGTGGATGACCTTCAGGTCATAGGTTAAGGTTATGATGCCTTGCAAAATAAATGGTTTCCCTGCCACATCTTCAAATGGTTATGATTGAAGTTTATCAAACTTGGTCATTATTTCCTCAGGTGAAACTTCCCTTAAATTTGCTTAGAGGTGACCTTGAGATCAAAGGTCAAAGGTCAAGGTCATAGAGCCCTTCACTCAAATGTGCACAACCAAATTCCACACCTTCTTTGGCATGATGTAGACAAGTTACATCCTCATAAACTGGAGCCAGGGAAACTCTATATTCAGAGTCTCCCCACTTGTTAGAGTTCCAAGGTGCAACAGCTGCCACAATGCAGTTTATTTTTCATTTGAAATGGGAAATGAAATAATGGTAAGTACAGTGCCCCCCCCCCCTTATAGGGCCACCCCACATGCAGGCCAAAAGTGACTTCTAAAAGGGGTGGCCTCTCTAGAGGAGGGAGGATATTGAATGGAAATGCCAAACTTTCTGCAGAAGAATGGTGGCCATCTTAGAGGGGTGACCTCTGGTGAAAGGCGCCTCTTGGGGGATGCATAATGTTTTTTGTATGAAAAACTTGCTGCTAGTTAAAATAAAAGCTGATTACACACACAAATTTTGATACACTTGTTTTTAAACAGAATGGATATAAGATTAGATGGCTTTGTACTAAAGTGTGTAAAACACATTATGTACAGGAATTTATGAAAATTTTTTTGTCATGAATTGAATGTGAGTGACAGCAATTGTTCATTACCAGGATTGTAAGAATCCTATGGTTTGTGTAGTAAACATGACTGTAACCATGTGCATCAGCTCCCCAGGGACACTGTGAGCCAGTTACCCATGCTCTAAACCACAATATGCCAGGATCAATTTGTAGATACCACTGCCAGACGTACCAGGTGTCTGCATGGGGGAAGAGTTTGTTACAACTGCTCCCATTGGTCAATTTCAAACCATGAGCCCATCATGTGCACGCTGGTTTGATTTCCTGAAAGGAATGGGGGGGGGGGGGGGGGGGTCAGGTGGGGAATCCTGCTTGAACCGTTTCTTCATTCAATTGGCCAAGAATGTCTGGAGCTAAAATGTTGTCTGCTCCAGCCTTCAAAAGGAAAGCTGTTGATTCATATTTGATTCAAGGGACAAGGGGTTAAAGGCACATAAGATTGGATCATGTCAAACCTATTTCAGCAGTTTGCACTGGGCCCACAAGGACATCATGTCAAAGGCACGCACAGTGCATTGTTTTTGGCAGAGGACACCATGATGAATGGGTGGCTTCTGGTCAACAAGGCAACAGAGCTGTTTACTGGCCAGTCATTGGTAATGTGTAGTACATTGCAACAAATGGTACATCAGCAACACATTCCATATCGTTTGTCTCTACTTGGTAATAAGTTTGGGGCCTTTTCTCCATCAGTATTGCCTTTGGGAAGATAGCTGTCTTGGCCCTATATCCCCCCTTATTCACTCAGAGTGGTCACTAATTCACAGCACGTGCCAGAAATTTCTAAACATTACGGCAACATGTCCATCTAGACAGTTGGACTGGTAGTTCTGTCACGCGTAGATCCGTGACCATTTTATGACGTTGACCTAACATACGTTAGCAACGTTACCTTCTGCTATATAAGCAGCATCGGTATTTCCTAACCGCTTCTGATGAGATTCTTTCGAATCGAAACCGGTCAGGCTTTCTCCACAGCTTTTAGGTTCCATGCCACTGGCTTTGCTGGGCCTTACACTTTCCATATCAGACAATGCGGAAAGGATCAAAACACTGGACATGATCTGTGATCTCAAACCACAGACAGCAGTCACTGCATGTCTCTCGGTTTTTGTAGATCTGTGTGGATCCCAGCAATATAGCTGGTACAACTGAGAATGGGTGGTCTGGATCACTGAGATACAAGACAAACAGTGTTGATCTCTTGAAGAAGGCCACAGTGCCTCTGATGGTAAAAACCAGTGGAGCTGGCGGAGCCACTGACCATGATGATACTTTGAAGCCTTAGAAAAAAGGCTTTAGAAAAAAATGCTTATCAGCTTGTCCAAGACAAGTGCACTTCCATGGAGACAAGTGGTTTCCATACTTTATAAAGTTTATCTTTGCCTACTCGAGGACAAGCGGAATTTTGTCTTTAGTTATGACACAGCTTTCTTACATTGTATTTAGAGAGCAGCATGGTCAGCTGGGGTGGGGGTAGGCTGTAGGAAGAAAGAGAGAGGAAGAGAAGGATTCACTGTCAACAACCACTCAAAACATACTAGATACATGTAAGATGGCCTAAACAAGCAGCCACAATCCCTTGATAGCTGTGTACATGGTTTGTTTTCGTGATAGGAAGCCAGGTTTTACCCCTTGGCCTTCTTGGCTGCAGGGGTATTGTTATCAACTACCCATCCATCCGTCCTTCTGTCCATGCCTTGTTAACACCATATCTCACTTTAGAGAGACCAAATTTTTATCACAGAGGGCTATTGAGGTGCTTCAGGTGCCTATCGAAAAGTAGGTCACATATATAGGTCACAGTACTACACTAAAAAAAAAACTGCATTAAAACAATATCTGAAAAAATATTGAATGTAGCTTCATCATTTATGACAGTTGGTCCTAAGAATGCCTCAGAAGCCTATCAAAAACTAGGTCACTGGGTCACATATTTAGGTCACATTGCTGTGTTGAAGAAAAATGGTGGCACCATTATATCTTCAAATCTTAATGTTTTCATTGTAGCTGCACCAGTTATTTATGATAGTTGGTCCTAAGGATGCCTCAGACACCCAGTGAAAACTAGAACACTGGATCACATATTTAGGTGGCAGTGTTGCATTGAAGAAAACTGGCCTTGCCATGATATCTCTGCTCATTACATTTGCACCAAAGCTTTGTCATTAGGTCAAACAGAGGTAACCTTGACCTACCCCAGGGTATTGTCGTCACCTACGCGTCCATCCATCTGTAGAAGTATTCTCCTTACATTTGATACTCTATAACAGTGGTTCAATCACCTAAGTTATTAATTACATAATGTTCCAGATTCATAGATACATGTATCACAGAAACAATGTAGGCCTGCTTTCTACTTTTGCTGTAAACTCAGCTGATGAACTAGTCAGAAGAACCAAAAAAGTAATAGGCCTACCAATTCTCTTTTTATTTTTGGCAGAAGTGATAAAATTTGGATTTTGAGTGGTTGGGCCATTACATTTTGGAAACACTATAGTCTGTATTTAATGAAGAATATTTCAAAGGTTGAGAGGACTGGTTTAAAATCACCAGTTGCCTTTTGTGGGTGACTGCCTTTCTCAAGTCAGGCGTGAAATTTGTTTCTTCACATTGGTATTGGGAGATGAATGTTGGTGCTTTGGAAACTCTGGAATCTCTTTGCTGTCATTGTTGGGTTTGATATTTATGAATATGGGTCATGTTTTTGTACATAAGTGTGTCATACTAGAGATGTCCGTCCATCCTGGCCGAGTCTAGCTTCTATATTAGTCTTTAAATGCATTGGTGACCTCTGCTTTTTATTTGCCCAGCAGAACTGGGCGACTAGGAATAATATGAAGATTGTCTCGAATGTTTTATTGTTATATTTCTGAGAGGGGTTGATTCAGATCCTTATCATGCTTATGGAAGGTTACGGTAACACCTCTATAGCCGAACACCTTCATATACCGAACACCTTTCTATACTGAACACCATTTCTCTGTCCCAATTATATACTTCTGATGTAAGGAAACTTCCCTATACTGAACACCTCACTATACCGAACACTTTTTTCCGGTCCCAAGGGTGTTTAGTATGGGTAGATTTTACTGTATTTTAAGGGTATGTAAAAAAGAATAAATTCATCTCATGAGGACACTAATCTGGAGAAACCCAGCTTTCCCCAGCAACCATCTGTTCACATCTGGAATGATGTTGGATCCCCACGTCAGCCAGACTCATAATCCAACGGACCAAATCTGACCATTGAGATTTTTGACATGATAAGATGATTTCACATCAGGTTTTTTACGTAAAGTGCGTTACAAGGACCGGTGTTACCATAGGGTATAAAATAGGCATGCCCAATCCGTTACAGATCAGCCACTGATGAGACCCATCTGGGTCGAAACTGGGCTGGCGATTTCTTGTTGGTATGACACACAGGCATCCTAGTTTGCCATTCACACTTGACCAGTATCACTATATATATAAAAAAGAATAAAAGCTTTAATATTTCATACCTGTCATTTGGAATCCATTGATTCCTACTTGGTTATGCAACAAGTGGCTTCATAGCCTCAACAACAGATTTATCCTGTTGTATGGACTTATGGCCACATATGACAGCTGGCAGACATATTGCAACTTTTAGTGGACCTGTCTCCAGCAATACTGGTATTATCTGGGGAACTGTGTCAGATATTGTTGATATATGTGGAGAATATTTGGCAAATATATAATTAAGAGTTTTGAGATGCATCGTGAAGTCATTCACACATCATAAAAAAGAAATGTCTATTAGAGTGACCTAATTATGTGGTATTAACTGTTTGTCTGTTAATCGCAAGTAAAGTTGTGTTCATCAGAGACATTGTGATCATTCTACATTCAAATTCTTCACAAAAGACCTTTCAACCAAGTACAGAGGCATCACTGGTCACAAGGGATCACCTGAGACCTCAAGTTATGTCGCATATGTCAGGATATATAAAATGATACTTCATGGTGTAGGGCTGGGTCACCCTGACCTTGATGTTTGACTTCCCATAAAGATTTAGCTTGTTCAGGCTATATTTTGTATACCATAACACCTACCAAATTTGGTGTGTGCATACTACATTGAATAGCAGTGGGCCTAAATTGGGTCACTGTGACCTTTGACCTTGACCTTTGACCCCCCAACATTTCACCAAGTTTTTGGAAGTTTTTCGATAGTTATCACATGTTAACAAATTCCATACTAGTACAGTCAACCTTGCTAGCTATTCCATGATGATGGACTATGTATCTTGTTTCCTTTCTTTTTTTTTTCTGCCAAGTATGCACTTGCTGCTGCAATGTAAATGTCCAATTGTAAACAGAATATTTTATTACGCAACATGATGCAGGTAAACTTTCCAGTAGCAAGAACAAAAATGTTAGTACTTCAATGCTTTCCACATAGTATTTTCATGATGATGTTCTAAAAGCCCCTATACTTTGACATATAACTTGCGTACACATTTTATGTTGGTTCAGAGATCCAATGAGTGAGAAATTTTTGGAAAGACTGCTGGATGTATTTTGTCCAATATTTCTTACAACAGCAAGAAACGGACCATTTCTTATCTTACTTCTAAGATTCTTGTTTTCTAATTGCTTAAAAAAAATAAAAAATAAAAAATAGACCAGAAAGTGTTTTATAGAACCAGAAAATTTAAATCGTGTGAGATCTGTCACATCAACTTTTGCAGTTCAAAAATATATACATGTGCATGCTTGCCCCTTGCTAGTCTATGAAAAAATTGCTTAGAGCCTTTATTTTAAGATGTTTAGGTAAAATTGTTTCTAACATTTTTTTGTGGAAGTTAACAGCTCTTGACTGCATGCTTAATAGCTGAATGGCATCAATAAGTTCATACATTTTGTACCTTTTTGTGGCTGAAATACAGTTCTGGTAAATAGTGTTATTTGATGCATCCCAGCATAAATATTTACTTCAAGGCGGTCATCACATACAGTCAATGTTTTCAGCACCTGTGCAAATAGGTTTTTTTTTTCAGTACTGAAGCTGGATTGCAACAAGGCAAAAGAGTAAAACATTCTATACATTTTGTCATATACAAATGATATCCATGGGGCATACACATAGTTCTGGCCTGATCATGTTGATGACCTCATTGTACTGTCCTGGTGCCAAGCAAACGTAATAATATAATGGTCCCCCTCTTATACAAGAAATGTGACCTTGTAAGAGGGGTGTCCTCACTTGATGGGGAAATTACATGAAAATGCCATACTACAGTATGGTGATGTGGCCTGCCACGAGATAGTGACCTTAGTGGTGTTGGAAGCAGGGGCCTTATAAGAAGAGGCCCAGTGTAGCCAGGTGAATGGATTTGTGCTGGCTCGCTGATAATGATCATATGTTTATGTAGGCCTGGACTCACCTTGTACATGTTGTACATAGTAAATTGAGTCAGGATGCACTACAGCAGATTAGCACCCAAAGTCTGCACTCCAGTTGTGTAAAGCCTGCCTGAGCATGTTATTTTTACTAGATGGCAGAGGAGTTTATATTGGACTCTTTGGGTCCCAAAATATACAGATATAAAACACAGGACAGACAGGTTAAAGTAAACAGACAGAGAATCCTGGTGCAGGTCCTAAATAAAGTGCTGTGGGGTATAATTAGTGACCACACCATATCTGTCAGGTTGCAGACTGTGTATATCTTGTGCCTGATAAGATAGTTCACAGGTGAGCACAGTGGTCCACTTTTATAAAGCCACTCCAAGTGCATGAGGAATGTGGCCTTATAAGAGGTGTAGAGGTATGATCTTAAAGGGTAAAATTAAAAATAGCAGACTTTTTGCATGGAGATGCAGCCACTGTGGAGACACTGGCCTCGTATATTTTTCATAATTTTTTTTGGGGGGGGGGGTAGAGGGGGGGGGGAGTGAGGGTTAAAAGGAGACCAGCAATGTAGTGTGTAGCACAATGCACATCATGTTTGGGGAATAAGGTGCCAATATAGCAGATGCTAAGTGCGTATATGATATCTATGGTTGTGTTGACAAAGAAGTTTGGTTACCGGTTGTGCACTATATGCAGATGGTTCGATTGTCCACATGGGACCTCTCAGATGGGTCAACTGCAATTGCATCAGGAGCTGGACACGGTGTCCACAACTGGTTGTGAAAAGCCTGCTGGCTGTGTGTGGACAACGGAGAAGGAATGCAACCAATTCTTGGATAGAAGGGTAAAATAAAATAGCATAGTGACCTGACCTTGCCCTCAGTAGCCTGCTGACCCAACCCCTTCCATCTATTTCACAGCCCTTTTATACGTGGCGTAGAAAAAAAAATAAAAGAAGGAAGCAATTACCTTGATCAGACTGGGGTCTGATCAATCAATCCAAGAAGGGTTGGATAGTTGTCGCAGGAATATGGACGTTTATAAGAAGGTATGTAAATTGCTGACAGTGGGTAAAGCCGGGCTAGAGCAGAGGGAAAAGGGAAGGAACCTGAGTTTTTCACAGGCTCGATGTGAGGTGACCAATTAATTTGCTTGTCTTTAAAGAAGCAGGTTGCACACTGACCACTTTGAAGGAGACAACCCCCCCCCCCCAAATATCTTAGATATTTTAAATTTGGCAGTAAAATGGTCAACAGCCTCAGGGGAAAAACCTGGTTAGTGAAACTTGGTACAGCCAAGGTGAGAATAAAGTAACTTAAACCCCTTGAGGACTGATGACCACTAAAACTATCAAAGACTACCCCCCCCCCCCAAAAAAAAAACAAAAACAAAACAAACAAACTGAAAACCAAAACAATGTGGAGGTTACTAGCCATGTAAAATGTACGGACCTATGTTTCAGGTTTACAGATTAACCCGGCGCTCGTCCCAGGTTTTACACGAACGGAAATTTGCATAAATATATTTTCTCAGTCTGTCCCCTACCAGAAGTTTGGAGTCGAGTTGACATCCAAATAACTGAGATAAGCATGGGATGCCCAGTCCCCTTGCAATTTGCTCAGCTCTCGTGGCACTTGTGCCAGAGAGGCTGTGGTAGCACCTCCCTGTCTGAAACTACGGCCAGAGAAGAGTTCCCTGGTTAAGCCTAGCTTATTACTGGCAGAGCGGAGTGGGGTGATAAGGGACTGTTGTGTGACATCTCTGAACAGGAAGGCAGGGGTATCAGCGCAGCTCTTGAAATTTTTAATAACTTTTGGTACACTTTGAAGGGGCAAACCAGTGTCAGAGTCAGGAATCCTCAGCACTGGGAGGAGGAGCTTGCATTCCCGAAACTGAATGGTCTTGGACCATTTGATTTATAAACTAAGAGGTCAACATCACCTACGAAAATGTTACATCTGCAGAGATGCCTCCTTTGGTCGAACATGGTAAGATTAGGTGGAACTATGTTTGATTTACGAGCCATCAAGTAGAAAGCCAACAGAAATGCTACCTAAGCTGAGACATGCTCTGCGTTTGAAAAATCTAGTACTTGGTGTATACGTATCAACAAGTGTAGGGTGATAGGGGAAGCCTGTTTAGGATAGTGATGGCTCAACCTGGTAATGCCTTTGATTAATAGTTTGAAGTGAAAAGAACAGCAATGCAATTGAACTCTAAATCCAGAAAAATATGCCAGACTTTAACACCATTAATATAGTTCTTATGTAATGGCTGATATGCTTTTAAGAGATCTGCTGAAGAACTGTGTATACAAGGAAATGTTCCACAACATAGCGGGTGGTGGAGTCAGTTAAAAATATGAACAGAACAAAAAGTAGGCTCTCCATTGTATACACAGTTAGGTTTCTTATGGTACCTTCAGCAAAGGTGTATCCTTGGGAATTTCTGATTTCCTCTTTCACATGTATTATCTGGCACTCTGCAACAATAGAGATTAAACACCAGTTACTTGAAAATGGAAAACTTCTTGCAATACTTTCTGTTCAGTGTCTGTGTTTAGGCCTGACACCTTAAAAAACTGCCTAGCATGCCTACCATC